>PVKV010031097.1:0-21430 GCA_004027835.1 Alouatta palliata
CTACTTTGCCAGACTTTGTAACTTTCTGTTCCCTTTAATGCTTAAGTTGAAACAATGTGGACTGACGTCAGTGTCTAAAAGCTGACAGTATATATTGGGACCCTATGCACAAATAAAATTGCTGTTTAGGCATTGCTGTTAAGGCATTGCCTTTTCAGCCCTCCAGACCCCGCTTCTCTGTCTACTTTTGTTTCTCGCATGCTCTCTCTTCCAGGTATCGGGACCCTCTCACTGGCCAAGAGCTCCCTGGCATTAATGCCATCCCTGACATCTAAGTCTCTTTGTAAGGAATTAAGAACTTGCCTTGTGTATCTGGGTGCTCCTGTATTGGGTGCATATATATTTAGGATCATTAGCTCTTCTTGTTGCATTGATCCTTTTACCATTATGTAATGTCCTTCTTTGTCTCTTTTGATCTTTGTTGGTTTAAAGTCTATTTTATCAGAGATGAGAATTGCAACTCCTGCTTTGTTTTACTCTCCATTTGCTTGGTAAATCTTCCTCCATCCCTTTATTTTGAGCCTTTGTGTATCTTTGCATGTGAGATGGGTTTCCTGGATACAGCACACCGACAGGTTTTGGCTTTTTATCCAGTTTGCCAGTCTATGTCTTTTGATTGGGGCATTTAGCCCATTTACATTTAGGGTTAATATTGTTATGTGTAAATTTGATCCTGCCAATTTGATGCTAGCTGGCTGTTTTACCAGTTAGTTGATGCAGTTTCTTCATTGTGTTGCTGCTCTTTGTCATTTGGTATGTTTTTGGAGTGGCTGGTACTGGTTGTTCCTTTCTATGTTTAGTACCTTTTTCAGGCACTCTTGTAAAGCAGGCCTGGTGGTGATGAAATTTCTGAGTACTTGCTTGCTCACAAAGGATTTTATTTGTCCTTCACTTATGAAGCTTAGTTTGGCTGGATATGAAATTCTGGGTTGAAAGTTCTTTTCTTTAAGGATGTTGAATATTGGCCCCCACTCTCTTCTGGCTTGTAGGGTTTCTGCTGAGAGATCTAGTCTGATGGGCTTCCTATTGTGGGTAACCCGACCTTTCTCTCTGGCTGCCCTTAGCATTTTCTCCTTCATTTCAACCCTGGTGAATCTGATGATTATGTGCCTTGGGGTTGCTCTTCTTGAGGAATATCTTTGTGGTGTTCTCTGTATTTCCTAGACTTGAATATTGGCCTGCCTTGCTAGGTTGTGGAAGTTCTCCTGGATAATATCCTGAAGAGTATTTTCCAGCTTGGATTCATTCTCTCTGTGACATTCAGGTACACCTATCAAACGTAGATTAGGTCTTTTTACATGGTCCCATATTTCTTGGAGACTTTGTTCATTCCTTTTTACCATTTTTTCTCTACTCTTGCCTTCTCATTTTATTTCATTGAGTTGATCTTCAACCTCTGGTATCCTTTCTTCTGCTTGGTCGATTCAGCTGTTGAAACTTGTGTATGCTTCGAGAAGTTCTTGTGTTGTGTTTTTCAGCTCCATCAATTCACTTATATTCCTCGCTAAGTTTGTTATTCTCGTTAGCATTTCATCAAATCTTTTTTCAAGGTTCTTAATTTCTTTGCATTGGGTTAGAACATGATTTTTAGCTCACAGAAGGTTCTTATTACCCACCTTCTGAAGCCTGATTCTGTCATTTCATCACACTCATTGTCCATCCAGCCTTGTTCCCTTGCTGGTGAGGAGTTGTGAGGAGAGGCGTTCTGGTTTCGGGTGTTTTCCTCCTTTTTGCTCTCGTTTCTTCCCATTTTTGTGGATTTATCTATGTGTGGTCTTTGTGGTTGGTGATTTTCAGATGGGGTCTCTGAGTGGATGTCCAGTTTGTTGATGATGAAGTCATTACTTTCTGTTTCTTAGTTTTCCTTCTAACAGTCTGGCCCCTCTGCTATAGGACTGCTGAAGTCCACTCCAAGCCCTGCTTGTCTGGGGATCACCTGCAGTGCTTCTGCGCTTTCACTGGGAGCTGCAATCCTGAGATGTTCCTACTCGGCCATCTTGGATCCTCCCAAGGGTGTATATTTTTTATAACAGAGTACATATAGAGTGTGTATATTTATTATATCACAGTATAAATAGAGGGTGTATATAATTTATAACAGAGTACAAATAGAGTGGTAATATTTTTGTAACAGACTATTTTGTGAGTGTATATATGTTATATGAGTGTAAAAACACAGGGTATATATTTTTTATAACAGATTAAAAATAGAGAGTGTATACCTTTTATAACAGAGTAAAAATAGAGGGTGTATATGTTTTATAACACAGTACAAGTAGTGGCTGTATATTTTTTATAATAGTGTACAAAGAGAGGGTTTATATTTTATATAACAGACTATTTTTTGAGTGTGTATATATTTTATAACAGAGTACAAATAGAGGATGAATATTTTTTATAACAGTAAAAATAGGAGGTGTATATTTTTTATAAGATGTAGAAATAGAGGATGTATGTTGGTATAACACAGTACACAAAAAGGGTGCATATATTTTAAAACACAGTACAAATAGTGGATGTATAGTTTTTTAAAAGAGTTAATTTGGAGGGTGTATATTTTTATAACAGTGCAAATAGAGGGTTTATATTTTTTATAAAAGACTATTTTGTTAGTGTGTATATTTTTTACAAGAGAGTAGAAATAGAGAGGGTATACATTTTATAACAGAGTAAAAAAGGAGGGTACACATTTTTTATAAGAGTATAAATAGAGGGTGTATGTATTTCATAACAGAGAACATATAGAGAGGTTTTATTTTTTATAACAGATTATTTTGTGAGGGTGTATATTTTATAAAACAATGTACAAACACAGTATGTATATTTTTTATAATAGAGTAAAATAGAGGGTGCGTATTTGTAATAAAATAGTAAAAATAGAAGTTGCGTATTTTTTATAACTGAGTAAATATAGAGGGTGTATATTTTTTATAACAGAGTACAAATACAGGGTTTAGGTTTTTATAATGAGTAATTTGTGAGTGTGCATATTTTATATAACAGAGTACAAATAGAGGGTGTATATATATATATTACAACAGAGTAAAAATAGAGTGTGGATATTTTTTAAAACAGAGTAAAATTAGAGGATGCATATTTTTTTATAACAGGGTTTAAATAGAGGGTGTATATGATTTTAAGAGAGTACAAATATAGGGTGTATATTTTTTTAACAGAATACAAATAGAGGCTGTGTATTTAATATAACAGAGTATAATCTGAGAGTGTATATATATTATTACAGAGTACAAATAGAGGGTGTATATTTTTTATAAAAGAGTATAAATAGAGGGTGTATATTCCTTATAACAGAGTAAAATTTGAGGGTGAATATTTTTATAACAGAGTACGTATATTTTTTATAACAGTAAAAATAGAGGGTGTATATTTTTTCTAACAGATTACAAATACAGGGTTGATATTTTTTACAACACACTGTGAGTGTGTATATTTTTTATAACAGAGCAAAAATTGAGGGTGTATATTTTTTATAACAGAGTACAAATAGAGGGTGTATATTTTTTATATCAGAGTACAAATAGAGGCTGTATTTTTTTTAACAATGTAAAATTTGAGGGGGTATATTTTTTATAACAGTAATTTTTAAGTGTGTATATTTTATATAACAGTAAATTCAAAGGTTGTATATTTTTTATAACAGAGTAAAAATAGAGGGTGTATATTTATTATAACATAGTACAAGTAGCGGATGTCTATTTTTTATAACAGTAAAATAGAGTGTAATTTATATAACAGACTGAAAATAGAGGGTGTATATTTTTTATAACAGTGTACAATAGAGGGTGTATATTTGTTACAACAAAGTAAAAATAGAGGGTGCAGATTTTTTATAACAGTAAAAATTGAGGTTGTATATTCTTACTAACAGAGTACAAATATACGGTGTGTATTTATTATAACAGTACAAATGCAGGGTGTATATTTTTTATAACAGAGTACAATAGTGTTTGTATATTTTTTATGACAGACTAATTTGGGAAGGTGTGTATTTTCCATAACACAATAAAAAACAGGGTGTGTATTTTTTATAACAGAGAACAAATAGAAGATTTATATTTATAATAAGAGACTATTCTTTGTGTGTGTATGTTTTTTCTAACAGATTTAAAGAAGGGGTGTACATATTTCATAACAGAATACAAATAGAGGGTGTATATTTTAAAACAGAGTAAAAACAGGAGATGTATATTTTTTATAACAGAGTACAAATAGAGGGTTTATGTATTTTAATTCAGAAAAATTTGTTTGTTTGGATATTTTATGTAACAGATTAAAACCAAAGTTGTATATTTTTAATAACAGTAAAATCAGAGCATGTATATTTTATAAAACAGAGTAAAAATTGAGAGTGTATATTTTTTATAACAGAGTAGAAATACAGGATGTATACATTTTATAACAGAGTACAAATAGAGGGTGTATATTTTTAATAACAAAATAAAGATAGAGGGTGTATATTTTATATAACAGAGCATAAATAGAGAGTGTATATATTTTATAACAGAGTAAAAATTGATTGGGTATATTTTTTATGACAGACTAATTTGTGAGTGTGTTTATTTTATACAACAGAGTAAAAACACAGGGTGTATATATTTTATAACAGAGTAAAATTAGAGGGTGTATATTTTTTATAACAGAGTACAAATAGTGTATATTTTTTGTTACAGACTAGATTGGGAGTGTGGATATTTTAAATAACAGATTACAAATAGCGGGTGTATATTTTATATAACAGAGTAAAAATAGAGAATGTTTTTTTTATAATGGAGTAAAAATACAGGGTGTATATATTTTATAACAGTACATATAGAGGGTGTATTCTTTTTTAACAGAGTGAAAATACAGGGTGTAAATATTTTATAACAGGGTACAATTAGAGGGTGTATATTTTTATAACAGTACAAATAGGGGCTGTATGTTTTTTGTAACAGTAAAAATAGAGGTTGTATATTTTTTATAACAGAGTATAAATAGAGGGTGTATATATTTTATAACAGTAAAATTTGAGGGGGCATATTTTTTATAACAAAATTTTGTGAGTGTGTATATTTTATATAACAGAGTAAAACACAGGTTGTATATTTTTTGTAACAAAGTACAAATACAGGGTGTATATTTTTTATAACAGTACAATTAGAGGGTGTATATTTTTTATAACATTATATATTGAGGGTGTATATTTTTTATAACAAAGTACAAATAGAGGGTGTATGTTTTTTATAACAGAATAAAACTAGAGGTTGTATATTTCTTATACCAGGGTAAAATTAGATGTCGTATATTTCTTATTACAGAGTAAATATAGAGGGTGTAATTTTTAACTGAGTAAAAATACAGGGTGTATATATTTTCATAACAGAGTACAAATAGAGGGTGTATATTACTTATAAAAGAGTACAAATTGAGGTATATTTCTTATTACATAGTAAAAATAGATTGTGTATATATTTAATAACAGAGTGCAATTAAAGGGTGTATATTTTTTATTACAGAGTAACATAGAGGGTATATATTTTTTACTACAGACTAGATTGTGATTCTGTATATTTTCAATAACAGATTACAAATAGAGGGTGTTTATTTTTTATAACAGAGTACAAATAGAGGGTATATATTTCTCAAAAATAGTACCAATAGAGGTATATTTCTTATTACAGAGTAAAAATAGAGGGGATATGTTTTTTGTAACAGAGTACAATACAGGGTGTATATATTTTATAACAGTATAAATAGATGTGACACTTTTTAAAACAGGGTAAAAAGAGAGGGTTTGTATTTTTTATAACAGAGTATATATAGAGGGTGTATATATTTTATAAGAGACTAAAATTTGAGGGGGGCATATTTTTTATAACAGACTAATTTGTGAGTGTGCACATTTTATATAACAGTAAAAACAGAGGGAGTATATTTTTTATAAGAGAGTACAAATAGAAGGTGTATATTTTTTATTACAGAGTAAAAATAGATGGTGTATATTTTTTATAACAGAGTACAAATAGAGGATGTATATTTTTCATAACAGAGTACAAATAGGGTGTGTATAATTTTAAAACAGACTAATTTTGAGTGTGTATATTTTCAATAACAGAGTATAAATAGAGGGTGTACATTTTTAATAACATAGAACAAATAGAGGTTTTATATTTGTAATAACAGAAATTTTGTGAGTGTGTACATTTTTTTACCGGAGTAATAGTAGAGGGTGTATATATTTTATAACAGAGGATAAACAGAGTTTGTATATATTTTATAACGGAGTACAGAGGGTATATATTTTTATATCAGAGTAGATATAGGATGTTTTTTTATAACAGAGTAAAAATAGAGAGTTTATATTTTTAAATTCAGACAAATTTGCGAGTTTATATATTTTATGTAACAGAGAACAAACACAGGTTTTTTTATATTATTTATAACAGAAAAAGTAGAGGGTGTATGTATTATATAACAGTAAAAATTGAGAATGTATATATTTTATTGCAGATTTAAAATAGAGGGTTTACATTTTTTATAACACACTATGTTATGAGTCTGTACATTTTCAATAACAGAAAAAATACGGGGTGTAAATTTTTTATATCAGAGTAAAATACCGGATGTATATTTTTTATAACAGAGTAAAACTAGAGGGTGCATATTTATAATAACAGAGTAAAACTAGAGGGTGTACATTTTTTGTAACAGGCTAATTTGTGAGTGTGTATATTTTTTATAACAGAGTACAGACAGAGGCTTATATTTTTTAAAACAGTAGAAATAGAGTGTATATTTTTAATAACAGTACAAATAGAGGGTGTAAACTTTTTAAAATAGAGTACAATTAAAGGGTGTATATTTCTTATAAGAGAGCACAAAATGAGTGTATATTTTTTAAAACAGAGTACAAATTGAGGGTATATATGTTTTTTACAAAGAAATACAGGATGTATATTTCTTAAACAGGAAAAAAATGGAAGGTGTATATTTTTTACAACTGAGTAAAATTAGAAAGTGTATATTTTTTATAACAGATTATGAATAGAGGGTGTATATTTTTTATAAGACAGTACAATTAGAGGGTGTATATTTTTAATAACAGAGTACAGATAGAGGGTGTATAAATTTTTAACAGAGTACAAATGGAGGGTTTATACTGTTTATAACAGGCTAAATTTGAGTGTGTATATTTTTAATAGCAAAAATAGAGGGTGTAAATTATTTATAACAGAGTAGAAATAGAGGATTTATTTTTTATAACAGACTAATTTGTGAGTGTGTATATTTTTTGTAACAGAGTACGAATAGAGGGTGCATATATTTTAAAACAGAGTACAAATCGAGGCTGTATATTTTCTATAACATAGTAAAACAGAGAGTGTATATTAATTATAACAGAGTAGATATAGAGGGTGTACGTTTCTTATAACAGACTACAAATAGTGGTTGTGTATTTTTTATAACAGAATACAGTTAGAGGGTGTATATATTTTAGAACACAGTAAAAATACAGAGTGTGTATTTGTTATAACAGACTAAAAATTGACGGTGTATATTTTTTATAACAGTAAAAATAGAGGGTGTATATTTTTTTATAACATAATACAAATAGAGGGTGCATATTTTTTATAATAGTACAAATAGAAGGTGTATATTTTATAAAACAGAGTACAAATAGTATATATTTTTTATAATGCAGTATAGAGTCTTTATATTTTTTATAACAGAGTACAAATAGACAGTGTATATATTTTATAACACATTACTACCAGAGGGTGTATATTTTTTATAACAGAGTACAAATAGTGGGTGTATACTTTTTCTAACAGAGTAAAAATAGTGTCCTTATTTTTTTTAGAACAAATAGAGGGTGTATATTTTTAAAAACAGAATAGAAATAGAGGGTACATATTTCTTATAACAGAGTACTAATATGGGGTGTGTATATTTTATAAGAGATTACAAATAGAGGGTGTATATTTTTTATAACAGAGTAAAAATAGAGGGTGTATATTTTGTATAATGGAGTAAAAATGGTGCTTATACAGTTTACAATAGCAAAGACCTGGAACCAACCCAAATGCCCATCGATGATAGACTGGACAGGGAAAATGTGGCACATATACACCATGGAATATTATGCAGCCATCAAAAACGATGAGCTCACCTCCTTTGTAGGGACATGGATGAACCTGGAAACCATCATTCTCAGCAAACTGACACAAGAAAAATCAAACACAGCATATTCTCACTCATACGCGGGTGTTGAACAATGAGAACACATGGACACAGGGAGGGGAGCATCTCACACTGGGGTCTGTCAGGGAGAAAAAGGGGAGGGACAGCGGGGGGTGGGGAGTTAGGGAGGGATAACATGGGGAGAAATACCAGATATAGGTGATTGGGAGGAAGGCAGCAAATCACACTGCCATGTGTGTACCCATGTAACAATCTTGCATGTTCTTCACATGTACCCCCAAACCTAAAATGCAATAAAAAGTATATATTTTAAAAAAAATGGTGCTTATATTTTATAACAGATTACAAATAGAGGGTGTATATTTTTTATAACAGAGTGCAAATAGACAGTGTATTTTTTTATAATAGAATTGTGAGAGTGTTTATTTTTTTATAACAGAGAACAAATAAAGGGTATATATTTTTGGTAACAGAGTGCGAACAGAGTTTTTATATTTTTTGTAACAGAGCAGTAATAGAGGTGAATATTTTTAATAACAGAGTACAAATAGAGGGAGTATTTTTTTTAATGGAGTACAAATAGAGGGTGTACGTTTTTTATGCCAGAGTACAAATAGAGGGTGTTTATTTTCTATAACAGACTAAAAATAGAGAGTGTATGTTTTTAATAGCGGACTATTTTATGGGTGTGCATATATTTTATGCCAGAGCAAAAATACGGGGTGTATGTTTTTAATAACAGAGTACAAATAGAGGGTGTATATTTTATACAACAGAGTACAAGTAGAGGGTAAATATTTTTTATAACAGATCAAAAATAGAGGGTGAATATTTTTTATAACAGTGTACAAATAGAAGAACTATTTTTTTGACAGAGTACATATAGAGGGTGTATATTTATTATAACAGATTAAATAAAAGAGGGTGTATATTTTTTACAGCATAGTTCAAATAGAGTGTGCATATTTTTTGTAACAGAGAACAATTAGAGAGTGTATATTTATTATAACAGAGTAAATATAGAGAGAGTATATTTTATTTAACAGGGTACAAAGGAGTGTGTGTATTTTTTATAACAGAGTACAAATAGAGGGTGTATATTATTTACAACAGAGTAAAAATACAGCGTGTTTATTTTTTATAACAGAGTAAAAATACTTGGTGTATATTTTTTATACCAGAGTACAAATTGAAGGTGTATAATTCTTAAACAGACTCCAAATAGATGGCGTTGATATATTATAATAGAATAAAAATAGAGAGTGTACATTTTTTATAACAGAGTGTAAATAGAGTGTGTATATATTTTATAACAGTAAAAATATAGGCTATTTTTTATAACAGACTACAAATAATTGGTGTATATTTTTTATAAGAGTAAAAATAGAGTGTGTATATTTTTTATAACATTGTAAAAATAGAAGGTGTATATGTTTTGTAAAATAGTACAAATAAGTGTTGTATATTTTTTGTAACAGAGTAAAAATAGAGGGTGTACATTTTTTATAACAGAGTACAAATGGAGGATGTATATATTTTATAACAGAGTACAAATAGAGAGGGCATATTTTTTATAAGACATTACCATAGATGGTGTATATTTTTTATAACAGTCTGTTTTGTGAGTGTGTATATTTTTTAAAGAGAATAAATATAGAGGGTATATATATTTTATAACAGTGTAAATATAAAGGGAGGATATTTTGTATAACACAGTAAAAATAGACGGTACATATTTTTTATAACCTAGTACAATTAGAGGGTTTATATTTTTTGCAAAAAGACTATTCTGTGGGTGTGTATATTTTTTCTAACAGAGTCAATATAGAGGGTGTATATTTTTAAAACTGAGTACACATAGAAGGTGTATATTTTTTATGACAGAATACAAAGGGAGGGTGTATATTTTTTATAACAATGTACAAATAGAGTGTGCATATTTTTTATAACAGAGTGTTTATTGAGTGTGTATATTTTATATAACAGAGTAAAATTAGAGGGTGCATATTTTTTATAACAGGGTACATTTAGAGGGTGCATATTTTTTTTATAACAGAGTACAAATAGAGGATATATATATTTTATGACAGAATTTTTTGTGAGTGTGTATATTTTTTATAACAAAGTATAAATAGTGTATACTTGTATAGCATAGTACAAATAGAGGGTGTAAATTTTTTATAACAGAGTACAAATAGAGTGTATATATTTTTTAAACAGCACAAATAAAGGTATATTTATAAAACAGAGTAAAAATAGAGCGTGTATATTTTGTATGACAGTGTACAAATTGTAGATGTATATATTATATAACAGAGTACAAATAGAGGGTTTACATTTTTTATAACAGAGTACAAATAGAGGGTGTATATTTTTTATAACACAGTCCAAATAGATAGGGTATATTTTTTATAACAGAGTAAAAGTTAAGGGGGTATGTTTTTTTAACAGAGTACAAATAGAGGGTGTATATTTTTTATAAAACTGTACAAATAGATGGTGTATACTTTTTATAACAGACAGTTTTGTGAGCATTTATTTAATTTATAACAGAGAAAAATAGTGGTTGTATATATTTTATAACAGAGTACAAATAGAGGGTGTATATTTTTTATTACAAAGTACAAATAGAGTGTGTATATTTTTTGTAACAGACCATATTGTTGAATGTGTATATTTTTATAAAAGTGTAAAAATAGAGGGTGTATATATTTCATAACAGTGTACAAATAGAGTTTTCATGTATTTTATAACAGAATAGAGTGTTTATGTTTTTTCAAACATACTGTTTTGTGAGTGTGTTTGTTTTTTTATAACAGAGTAAACTTAAAGGGTGTATATTATTTATGACAATATACAGAGAGTGAGTGTATTTTTTTATAACAGTACAAATAGAGGGTGTATATTTTTATAACACAGTACAAATAGTGGTTTTGTATTTTTTATAACTGTGTACAAATAGAGGGTGTATATATTTTATAACTGTATACAAAGAGAGGGTTTATATTTTTTTAAACATACTATTGTGTGATTGTGTATATTTTTTATGTCAGAATAAAATTTGAGGGTGTATATTTTTTATAACAGAGTACAAATAGAGGGTGTGTATTTTTTATAAGAGAGTACAAGAACGAGGTTGTGTATTTTTTATAACAGGGTAAATGTAGAGGATGCATATTTTTTATACCAGCGTACAAATAGAGGGTATATATTTTTTATAACAGACTATTTTGTGAATGTGTATATTTATTATAACAGAGTATAAATATGGAGTGTAAATTAGTTATAACAGAGTACATATTGAGTGTGTATTTTTTTTAATAACAGTATGATTAGGGGGTGTACATTTTTTATAACAGGCTAAAATAGTCGAGGTATATTTTTTGTAACAGATTATTCTGTGGGTGTATATATATTTTCTACCAGAGTAAAAATAGAGGTTGTATATTTTTAATAACACAGTACACATAGAGTGTGTATATTTATTATGACAGAATACAAATACAGGGTGTATATATATTTTAACAGAGTACAAATAGAGGGGGTATAATTTTTATAATAGAGTACAAATAGAGGTTGTATATTTTTTATAACAGAGTACAAAAACGAGGTTGTATATTTTTCATAACGGTACATATAGAGGGTGCATATTTTTTATAGCAGAGTAAAACAGAGGGCATATATTTTTTATAACAGACTATTTTGTAAGTGTGTATATTTTTTATAACAGTATAAATAGAGAGTGTATATCAGTTATAACAAAGTACACATAAAGGGTGTATATTTTTTTTAATGGAGTACAATTATAGAGTGTATTTTTTTCAACAGAGTACAAATAGAGGGTGTATATTTTTTGTAACAGACTATTCTTGGGGTGTGTATATTTTTTCTAACAGAGTAAAAATAGAGGGTGTACATTTTTTATAACAGAGTACACAGAGAGGGTGTATTTTTTTAATGACAGAATAAAAATAGAGGTTGTATATATTTATTAACAGAGTTCAAATAGAGGTGGTATATTTTTTATAACAGAGTACAAATAGAGTGTTTATATTTTTGAAAGTAGACTATTTTGTGAGTGTGTATATTTCATACAACAGAGTACAAATAGAGGGTGTATTTTTTTATAGCAGAGTACATATAGAAGATGTATAATTTTTATAGCAGAGTACAAATAGAGGGTTTATATATTTTATAAGAGACTGTCTTATGAGTGTGTATATTTTTCATAACGAGTACAAATAAGTGGTGTATATTTTTTATTAAAGAGAACAAATAGAGGGTTTATATTTTTTAAAACACTACAAATAGAGGGTGTATATTTTCTGTAACACAGCACAAATAGAGGGTGTATATTTATTACAACAGAGTACAAATAGTGGTTGTATATTTTTTATAACAGTTTAAAAATAGATGGTGTATATTTTGTATAACTGAGTACAAATAGAGGCTGTATATTTTGTATAACAGAGTACAATTTGATGGTTTATATTTTTTATAACAGAGAACAATTAGACGGTGTATGTTTATTGTGAGTACAAATAAAGTGTTTATATTTTTTATAACAGTACTAATAGAGAGTGTATATTTTTATAACAGAGTACAAATAGAGGGTGTATATTTTTTTAACAGAATACAAATTGAGAGTGTATATATTTTATAACAATAAAAATAGAGGTTGCACATTTTTTATAACAGGGTACAAATAGAGGTTGTATATTTTTTTATAACAGAGAACAAATAGAAGGTGTATGTTTTATATAACAGTAAAAATAGAAGGTGTATATTTTTTATAACAGAGTACAAATAGAGGGTTTATATATTTTAATTCAGAAAACTTTGTTAGTTTGGATATTTTGTGTAACAGATTAAAAACAAAGTTGTGTATTTTTTATAACAGTAAAATCAGAGCATGTATATTTTATATAACAAAAATTGAGGGTGTGTATTTTTTATAACAGAGTAGAAATACAGGATGTATACATTTTATAACAGAGTACAAATATAGGGTGTATATTTTTTATTAAAGAGTACAAATAGAGGGTTTATATTTTTTAAAACAGTACAAATAGAGGGTGCATATTTTCTGTAACAGCACAAATAGAGGGTGTATATTTATTACAACAGGGTACAAATAGTGGTTGTATATTTTTTATAACAGAGTAAAAATAGACTGTGTATATTTTGTATAACTGAGTACAAATAGAGGCTGTATATTTTGTGTAACAGAGTTCAAATTGATGGTTTATATTTTTTATAACAGAACAATTAGAGGGTGTATGTTTATTGTAACAGTACAAATAGAATGTTCATATTTTTTATAACAGAGTACTAATAGAGAGTGTATATTTTTATAACAATACAAATAGAGGGCATATATTTTTTGAACAGAGTACAAATTGAGGGTTTTTTTTTAATAACAGTAAAAATAGAAGTTGCATATTTTTTATAACGGTACAAATAGCGGTTGTATATTTTTTATAACAGAGTACAAATAGAAGGTGTATGTTTTATATAACAGAGTAAAAACAGAGGGTGTATATTTTTTATAACAGAGTACAAATAGAGGGTGTATATTTTTTATAACAGTGTTCTAATAGAGGTTGTATTTTTTATATAACAGTACAAATAGACGGTGTATATTTTTTGTAAAAAACTATTTTGTGGGTGTGCATATTTTTTAAAACAGAGTACATATAGAGGGTGTATATTTTTTACAACATTGTAGAAATATTATATATGTATTTTTAATATTCTGTCTTTAGTCTTTAAACCTGGAACCCAGTTATGAAAATGGTTTTGATGTCCTTGTCTGCGGATCCTATCACTTGGGTCAGTTTCAGTGGATTACTTCCTCGCAGTTGGTCCTGCCCTCCTTGTTCTTTCTGTGCCCAGTATTTTTTTTTTGTCAGATGCCAGAGGTAACATTTACCTTGTTGGATTCTGTATATTTTTGTACTCCTTTATGTATTCTGGAGCTTTTTTTATGAGTTACAGATTTTTTGGAAGCAGTGCGCTCTTTCAGATCTTGCTGTTAACATCCGTTCGGCAGAAGCAGAGCAGTGCTCAATCAAGGGCTAATGATTGCCCACCTCATTGCACTTTACCCAACTGCCTTAGTCTGTTTTGCATTGCTGTAAAGGAATACCTGAGGCTGGGTAATTTATAAAGAAAGAGTTTTATTTGGCTCAAAGTTGTGCAGGCTGCGCAAGCATGGTACCAGCATCTGCTGGCTCCTGGGAGGCCTCAGGTAGATTTTACTCATGGTGGTAAGTGAAGGCAAGGTGTCCCATGGCATGAAAGGGAGCAAGAGAGAGAGGAGGAGGTGCCAGGCTCTTTTAAACCACCAGCTCCCACATGAACTCAGAGAACTCACTCATCGTCCTCACAAGGACAGCACCAAGCCATTTATGAGGGATCTGCCCAAACACCCCCCACTACAACATCAGAGGTCACATTTCCACATGAGATTTGGAGGGACACACCAAACCATACCACCAGGGCCTTTTTAACCTGGAGGGCTTTGGTGTGGCTGCTGAGAACAGGCACTATGCCAGTTCTTCATGAGCACAGGGCACTATTACCTTCAGTCTTTTTGGTAGTTCTTTCCCTGGCCTTGGGTCGTCTCCCCACATGCATACCCTAAGCAGTATTTGGCTGTATACCTGGGAACCCTCTGTAGATCTTCAAATTTCTTTCTCTGCAGATTCTCAAACCATGTCCTATGAACTCTAGCCACCTTGGTTCCCCATTCCCTCACCTTGGGAGGCCACCTGGGGTCTCTTTTTGGGTTAAACCCTGGTTACTCTCCAGCACTCCTGTGACAGTCCTACCCCACAAGCAACAAGGATGGTTGTGTGGACCCTGCTGATGTAAACCTGGGGTGGGAAAAGTGAGACCTATTTGTTGGATAAAGGTGTGAGGACATTTAAGCTTTGCTATGCTTGAGGTTAGGAAAACTGCAGTCATTTCTGTTTAGAGCATTGCCTAGCTGTGACTAGGAAGAGCCATTTGTTGAGAGTGCAACGAGACTATGAGCTTCTTGAGGTAGGTGTAGATCTAGTTGATTGCCTGGCACACAGATGATGCTCAGTAAATGTTGGCTGGATGCAGTCAGGAAACCTGTTTTTCAGTCTCTGCTCTGTAGGGACCCAGCAGTGTCACCCTGGTCAGTATGCCTCTCCCCCAGGATTGCTGTTTCCCCATCTGCCTCTGGACTTTGATATCTGAGATGCCATTGAGCAATAAGATTCTGTTCCCAGCCTAGGAGCTTGCTGCCAAACTAAGGAGACCGTCTTGCTGTAAGACCCTCAGGTCTTGCCCTCCTTGGCCTCAGCAGGGAGACTGCCTGCCTGAGTTGGAGGTGGCATGTATGGTGGAAAGGCAGGGCTCCATGTTTCTTTCCTTTGGACTGCTCAACAGTGGAGCCTCAGACCCCTTGCAAAAGGGATGAGTTGGTGTGGGGAGGGTAAGTAATTAAGCTGAAACTGGCAGCAGGAGAATAGGTGCAAAGGAAGTCAGGGCAACCAGCTCCCTGGGGATAGGCTGAGAGGCAGCAAGGTAGGGGCCGGGCCAGAGATGATGGGAGAGGGCCCAGCAGCAGCACTGAACAGCAGTGTGGCTGGGGAAGAGCAGATGGGGCTGGCAGATGGGAGCTGACAGGTTGCGCGGGCTGGCAGGCAGCTCAGCAGTTCTCAAGAGACAGCTCCACTGAGCAGCCAAGGGGAGAGGGGGAAGGCTGAGCTATCAAACCCCTTCTTCTTCCCAATCATGTCTTTCTCTAGGAGACCTATAGGAGAGGACTGGGCCTAAGAAGTCAGGGTTGCCTCCCACAACTAATGGTAAAATTTCAATTTGAAATCAGTAATTTAATGGAATGAGATTTCTTTTCATCTGAATTGGGAAGCATTCATTAAATACCTACTTGGTGGCAGGCCCTCAGCAGGACACTAGGTGAGGAGGACCTCTCTGCCCTGCAGGGGAAGAAGCTCAGTAGGGTAGTAGAGCAGGCAAGTCCTCAGCCTCCAGGCAGACAGTACCACAGTACAGGTAGGCAGTGGGCCTGCTATAAGGGAGGGGAGGCTCACTGGATCTAGGAGGGGACGGATGATGGGTGGGCTTGGAGAAGGCAGCAGCATGCAGAAACTCTCCACATTCACATGGAGGAGGTAAGGCCTTCTGATCATGTGAATTAGTTTGCGTGAGCGCATAAAAGCCAGCCTGAAATATAAAGAAATATTAAGATGTGCAAGGCCATCTGTGGTTTTTCCTTAGTCTGGTTTGCTTAAGGGAAGCTTTCTTCATCCAAAATAGAACACGGGGGTAAGTAAGAAGCAAATCCTACCATTGTGCTCTGGATTCCATCTCCCACACATCTCCTGGCTGACCCCACCCTGGGATACTTACTCTGCTGATTATCCCTGCTCTCTTCAGTCTCCAATTTCTCCTCTGTTGGTCCCTCATACCATCTTCGAACTGGATCAACTATCTCATTAAAAAACAAACTATCCCCCTTCATGTTTCCATCTTCTCTCTCTCTTCCTCATTATAGCTAAATATCTTTAAAGTGTGATCTATATTGTCTTAGAGTTAGTTCTGCTCCTGCCTTTGTTGCTGAAGAATGGAGCAGAAGATAAGAGTTCTGAATGGCTGAAAAGAGGGCCTGGCCACAGACAGCCTTGCCTTTCTCTGCACTGACCAGTCAGGGATCACAGGCCTCAGCAGTGCTGATCCCTTCCAGGTTTTATGCCAGAAAAATTCCAAATGGTCACACCCCTCAAAGGATCACAAACGGCACCATTTTCAATAGCTTTTTTAACGAAACTTCAAAACTGTTCTTGACCCCACAACCTGGTATTGTCACAGAAAGTTTTATGCAAACACCTGGGAATGCTGTCTTTCACCTCTCAGATTTGGAAGAGGATGAAGAGGAGATACCACTCTATACTTCAGCAGCCATTTCAGTGGAACAGAAACATTCAATGGCCAAGCGACACTAGGTATCCTCTCACTACCCACACTTCAGGATAGGGGCTGGCTACTATTGCAGCCTCAAACCCAGGAAAGTGTCTGTCATAGACAACCGAGCCTTTTCCCTCCTCACCACCTATGAGATAGTGCATGTCTCTGAAATCACTCAGGTTGCCCCAAGCACAGTCTCCTTTTATAATTCCAGGAGAAGTAGTCATAGTAGTTCGCTTATCACAGTTATAAATTCTCCTGCCAGGTACTACAATTCAGCATGGCTGAATACACAAAATGTATGGTTTAAGACTTTCACAAAATCTTCTGGATGTGGGCCAGCTGAAGAGGAGTTTAGTAGACAGATGAAGACATTAGAAAGAGCTGGAGTGATAGAGTCCTGATGCTCAGGAGAGTGGAAGCTGTCAAGGTGTGGTGGCTTACATCTGTAATCTCAGCATTTTGGGAGGTCAAGGTGGGTGGGTGACTTAAGCCCAGGAGTTTGAGACCAGCCTGGGCAACATAGTGACACCCCGTCTCTACAAAAAAAACTAAAAAATTACCCAGGAGTGGTGATGTGTGCCTGTGGTCCCAGCTACTCAAGAGGCTGAGGTGGGAGAATCCCTTGAGCCCATGAGACTGAGGCTGCAGTGAGAGGTGATCATGCCACTGCACTCCAGCCTGGGCAACACAGTGAGACCTCGTCTCAAAATAAAAAATAAAAATGAATGCAGGTAGCAGTTTATTGGGTGAATTGAAAAGGAATCAGCCTTTCAGTCATGATGGTAGCTTCTGACCTCCACTATGTACATCCGCACCAAAACTGGGTAGGTATCTTGTAGGACTGAGAAGCAGCAGTTACATGACCTCTTGTGCAAATTAACATACGAAAAGTTATGCGCTGACTGAAACATCTGTTCTGGTCTGATTTGAGAGAAAGGAAACGTGGCAAAAACTTCCTGCATATGGAAGTGGAGGAATGGAAACAGAATCTAATAGGCACTAGAGGATGAGATCTGGTGAATGGAGAGACTGTGTGAAAGAAAGGTCCATGAGTCTATGGAACCAGCAAAGAATCAAAGTTTTAAGTCAATTCATCAGTTGGGTTTTCTTGCCTTGGAAAAGGGGGAATAGAAAATGATTTGGTATATATTCTCTCTTTTACTTTCTTTAGAAGGGATTGGGTAAAGTATTATTTCTTCCTCATATAAGTAGAATTAGTTTTTTAGGTTTTTTTTTTTTTTGAGACGGAGTATCACTCTGCCACCCAGGCTAAAGTGCAATGGCACAATCTCTGCTCACTGCAACCTCTGCCTCCCGAGTTCAAGTGATTCTCCTGTCTCAGCTTCCTGAGTAGCTGGAATTATAGGTGCCTGCCACCATGCCCGGCTGATTTTTGTATTTTTAGTAGAGATGGGGTTTCACCACGTTGGCCAGGCTAGTCTTGAACTCCTGACCTCAGGTGATCTGCCTGCCTTGGCCTCCTAAAGTGCTGGGATTGCAGGTATGAGCCACAGTGTCCAGCCTAGAATTAGTTTAGAAAGCCACTTATCCATGGAGTTTTCTTTAATGAAAGGTTAATTATAGATCCAATTTCTCAAAAGTTATAAAAATTTTATCAGTTTTAATTTTTCTAGAAATTTGTTGATTTCATCTAAATTTTCTAATTTACTGGCATAAAGGTGTCCATAAAATATTTTTTTAGGTCAGGTGCAGGGGCTCACACCTGTAATCCCAGCACTTTGGGGGACAAGGTGGGTGGATCACTTGAGGCCAGGAGTTCAAGACCAGCCTCACCAACATGGTAAAACCTTGTCTCTACTAAAATCACAAAAATTAGCTGGGCATGGTGCCAACATGCCTGTGCTCCCAGCTACTCGGGAAACTTAGGCAAGAGAATCACTTGAACCTGGAAGGCAGAGGTTGTGGTGAGCCGAGATCGCACCACTGCACTTCAGCCTGGATGATAGAGTAGGACCCTATCTCAAAAAATTGAAAAAAATGAAGAAGAAAAAGAAAAATCTTTTTTAAAAAAATTCATTTAGGCCGGCACATGGCTCATGCCTGTAATTCCAGCATTTTGGGAAACCGAAGCAGGTAGATCATTTGAGACCACTCTGGCCAACATGGCAAAACCCATCTCTACCAAAAAATAGAAAAATTAGCTGGGCGTGGTGGTGCGCACCTGTAATCTCAGCTACTGAGGAGGCTGAGGCAGGAGGATCACTTGAACCTGGGAAGTGGAGGTTGCAGTGAGCTGAAATTGTGCCACAGCACTCCAGTCTGGGTGACAGAGTGAGACTCTGTCTCAAAAACAAAATTCATTTTAAACTTTGAATTAGAAAACAAAGTACAGCTTGAGAAAAATCATACAAATGTAGTGTTGTGAATTTGGTAAGGTTGATACCCTTGTGCCTACTAACTGGATCAAGAAATGAAACTCTGCTGGCTACCCCAGAAGACCCGCCTTCTGTCGTGTTCCTATCACAACCCACTCCCTTCCTCCAAAAGTAACCTCCATTCTGACTTAATTGCTTCTTTAAGTTTCTTTAAGATTTTGTAACCTGAATGCATTCTAAAATGGTGATTTTAGTCTTTTTTCTTTAAAGGTATGTCTTTTTTTTTTTTTTTTTTTTGAGACAAAGTCTTGCTCTGTCACCTAGGCTAGAGTGCAATGGCACGATCTCGGCTCACTGCAACCTCCATCTCCCCAGTTCAAGCGATTCTCCTGCCTTAGCCTCCCGAGTAGCTGGGACTACAGGTACACACCACCAGACCCAGCTAATTTTTGTATTTTTAGTAGAGACAGTGGTCTCACCATGTTGGCCAGGCTGGTCTCGAACTCCTGACCTCAAGTGACCTGCCCACCTCAGCCTCCCAAAGTGCTAGGATTGCAGGTGTGAGCCACCATGTCCGGCCTAAAGCCATGTCTTTTAAGCCTGTTTTAATGCACAGGTTTCCTTCCTTTGTAACTTTCATTGTCTTGGAATTTTTCTGCTAATTATGAAGAATACAGGGCATTTTACCTGTAGAGTTTCACATAACCTGAATTCTGACTTTTGCTGACTGCGTAACTATGGTGCAGTTGAACGTGTTTCCCTGTGTTCTATAATTTCTACAGATTGGTACTAGTATGTAGACTTTACACATAAAGTAATACTTTGCCAAGACTATAGATAGGGTGGGTTGCATTCTTTAATCAGGATGTGACCTCTGAACAGCCAGGAAAATTTGGAAGTGGATGAGTTAGTTGAAAGTGCAACCAATCACCCTATGCCACTTTTGGGGTGTCACTGGAGTCCTGCTCTAGTTAACACTTGGCTAATAGTGCCACCATTTGACATTTTACGCATTTGTATTTGTTTGTGTTGGTGGCGCCAGGGGAGATTTGCTTAGATTGGACTCAGTGGCCCATGGAGTCATTTGGAACTGGGGAGAAGGATTCAGGACCTCACCCGGCCCCCTTGACTGGGGACTCATTTGGAAGCACACTGTTTATTTGCATATGTGAATGTATGACTCTGTGTATGTGCCCTGATTCCTTTGCTATGGAAGATAAGTGAGAATGATGTGGGTACATCCTGCACTGTGTAATGGCTGGAAGACTGGCATTTCCTTTCAATCACGTTACCTTTTTTCTTCCCCTCCTTTCTTCCTCACATCTTCTTGTAAGACCTGGCTCCTACACAGAGGCTGGCCAGGCTGTATCTTCCTCTATTTTCTCTTCTGCCTGCTTTATATGAGTGTGTAAGTGTGTGTTTATAGGTACATACACGTATTTTCTTATGGGTGTGGCCACAGGGTACCAAATTGGCTTCAAGGAGCACTCATAAATTAATAAGCCCAAATGCTTTCCAAGTTCATGTGACTTAAGTAAAATCTTTAATAAATAAGATGGCTCTAAAATTAGTAGTAAAATAGTATTAGAAATGCCTTAAGAATTAATTGTTAATATATTTTTGTTTGGATTTATTTATTTATTTATTTATTTTTTTTTTTGAGACGGAGTTTCGCTCTTGTTACCCAGGCTGGAGTGCAATGGCGCGATCTCGGCTCACCGCAACCTCTGCCTCCTGGGTTCAAGCAATTCTCCTGCCTCAGCCTCCCGAGTAGCTGGGACTACAGGCACGTGTCACCATGCCCAGCTAATTTTTGTATTTTTAGTAGAGACGGGGTTTCACCATGTTGACCAGGATGGTCTCGATCTCTTGACCTCGTGATCCACCCGCCTCGGCCTCCCAAAGTGCTGGGATTACAGGCGTGAGCC
>PVKV010031098.1:0-21436 GCA_004027835.1 Alouatta palliata
ATGGAGATAGTGATGGGGGGAGGAAGGGAGAGGATATATGGAGATAGTGATGGCGGGGGAGAGGAGGGGAGAGGATTCAAGCGGAGGTGCCAAGCATGCTGGCTCTGCCCCAGCAGCTGGAGCAGACATCAGGACCTGGTCTGTTTGAGCCGTAAACAAAGGGCACCAAGCAATAAAAATGAGCCCATCTTCCCGTCCCACACCTCCCACAGCCACTGCCTTTCAGGAGCCCTATCTCCTCACTGAATGTGTCCAAGGATGTGCTCATTTCATCCTGGCTGTTTTAAAAGCCATCCTGGAAAAGACGCTTCCCTGGGGAAGCCCTTTGCCTCCGCATCAGCTGGCTGACTCCACTCGAAGCAGCCCCTTCCTGCACCAGTGGCCCCTCCACTCCGCTCAAACCCAAAACTGGGGTCCTCTTCAAGGTCTCTGTGCCCCTTACCCCAGCCAAGCCTGCAGAATCCAGCCTTGCAGAAAAAGCCTGCAAAGCCCATGCTGAAATAAATGTTCTCCCTCTTGAGGGGCCTGCTTCCCCCATTCCTCTCCAGCCCGGTGGTTGGACTGAAGCTTACATCTGTTTTGATATCCAGGGAAGGGTCTAGCCCAAGTAGGTCACCTGTCTGATGGCTGTCCCTTAAATGCAGGTGGCATGCCCAGAAAGAATCAACCTGCCTCTGAAACCCTCCCTGGTCCACACAGAGGGACAGCTGCCCCCCTCCCTCCCTGTGCCATCACCAAACACAGATCAGAGCCTGTATCCTTCTTTCCTGTCCCTCCGTGGCCTCCACAGCCAAGCAGTGTCCTGTTACATGGGGGGCGGGGGCGAGGTGTTAGGGGAGGCCCGGCTCAGCCACACTGGTCGAGGACTGCTCTGTCCCTACAGTATCCAGCAGCTGCCTGGACCTGGTATGTCTACACCCCCTCAGAGGCCAGGTTTCTGCACTGCCCCGCCTCCCCACAGCAGAGTGTAGACCCTCTGTGTAAGACAAGCAGCACCCGGAGGCTGGTTGTGGAGTCAGACAGAGCTGGGCTGAACCCCAGCGTCTCCTCTTTGCAACTTTGGGCAACTTCTGAACCACCCTGAGCCTGTTTCCTCTTACGAAGAATGGAGATGATTGTGGAACGCGCCCTCGGGGTGAGTGTGATGTGATAGATGGTGCAAAAATGCCTGGCACAGAGTGAGCACTCGGCACACATGAGGTGCCCTGCTTACTCCTGTGTCCCTTGCTTCTGGGAAAGAGAAAGCTGCTGAGCAGAGAGAGGAAGGGTGCAGGGAGAGGGAAGGGTGTGGGAAGAGGGGAGGGCACTGGGAGAGGGAAGGGTGTGGGGAGAGGGAAGGGCACCGGGAGAGGAGAGGAAGAGGGGAGGGAAGGGGGAGGGAGGGTCCTAATCCCTGTCCAGGCCAAATTGCACTTCACCAATCTCCAGGTTTCCACGTGACCCCCAGCTCCCTGGGGCATCCACATGCTCCCCGAATCCCAGCCCCCACTTTTGGGCACTGAGGAAGCTCAGACTGCAGAAACATCCTGGCTCCAGCCTGGCCACTCTGACCACATACTCGTGCTAATTCTGCCAGAGAGACCAGCCTGTGGTTAGCAAGGGCAGCCATTATGGTTTCCAGAAAATTCCTTTGAGCAAGGAGAAGCTGTTTGCATTCCTGAGGCCCCTCCAGCCTGTACAAATGTGGCTTTTCAATTAAGCTGGGGATGCTCCCAGATCTCATCTCTGTGCTTTCCTTCTAAAGTAAGAAAAATCCTAGAGCAGTGGGCACTCCTTTTTATTTTCCTAAATCACTTCCAGTTATTTTTTCTGATGACCCAAGTAGAGCCTGTTCTGTCATCCAGGAACATGGTGCGGGGAGTGCTTGGGGTCAGAAGTCTGGGGGACCAAGTTGGGGACCTCGCAATGAGAGACGAGTTTGGGAGAAGGATGGCAAGCTCCACTCTGGAGGGGTTGAGCAAGGGGTACTTTGGAATTCCTGAATCTGTCTCTGGGCAGGAATGTCTGGGAGAGTAGGATGCCTGAGGCTGGCTCTCAGTGTGGGCTGGAGTGGCAGACTTAGACTTCCTCGGCACAGATAGGGCATCGCATCATGGGCTTGGATGGGGTCTCTGGACAGTATGTGAAGCAGAGAGAGGAAAAGGCCAAGAATGAAACAAGGAAGAGAAAACCTGGAAGAAAATGATCAAACTGTGGCAGAAATGCAGAGGGAAACGAGACCAGGACAGAGGAATGCAGTGAAGCTGGGGAGGACAGGGCTTCAATAAGGAGCAGGTCAGCTACGTCATGGGGCCAGAGAGCTCAATTCAGATCCCAAATGGTCCATGGGATGTGGTACTTAAGATGTCCTCGGGCAACCAGAAGAACACAGCAGAAGTGACATCATGCCAATTCTGAGTCTAGTCTTGAAATGTCTAGTCTAGACATTTCACTTCCTCCTTCTTAAAATGGGCTGTCTTGGGACCCTCCCTCTCAGACCCAGATGCCTGAATCCCTGCCTAGGATGTGCATAGCCTCTCCAATCAACAGCCCTGGTGGAGCGGCCAGCCCAGAGTCAGCATCAAATGCCAGCCCTGTGAGTGATACTTCTTGAGGACTCTGACCTAGTAATGTTTGTTCATGACTGCAGCTGCATCCAGAAGAAACTCCCAGCTGAGCCCAGTCAACTCATAAAACCATGAGATAACAAAATGGTTGGTTTTCTCAAGCCAAAAAAAAAAAGTCATCCCTAACACCATAAAAACCCTAGAAGAAAATCTAGGCAAAACCATTCAGGACATAGACATAGGCAAGGACTTCATGACCAAAACACCAAAAGCATTGGCAAAAAAAGCCAAAATAGACAAATGGAACCTAATCAAACTCCACAGCTTCTGCACGGCAAAAGAAACAGTCATTAGAGTGAATCGGCAACCAACAGAATGGGAAAAAATTTTTGCAGTCTACCCATCTGACAAAGGGCTGATATCAAGAATCTACAAAGAACTAAAACAGATTTACAAGAAAAAAAACAAGCCCATTGAAAAGTGGGTGAAGGATACGAACAGACACTTAACAAAAGAAGACATACATGAGGCCAACAAACATATGAAAAAATGCTCATCATCACTGGTCATTAGAGAAATGCAAATCAAATCTACATTGAGGTACCATCTCACGCCAGTTAGAATGGCATCATTAAAAAATCTGGAGACAACAGATGCTGGAGAGGATGTGGAGAAATAGGAACACTTTTACACTGTTGGCGGGAGTGTAAATTAGTTCAACCATTGTGGAACACAGTGTGGCGATTCCTCAAGGACCTGGAAATAGAAATTCCATTTGACCCAGCAATCTCATTACTCGGTATATATCCAAAGGATTATAAATCATTCTACTATAAGGACACATGCACACAAATGTTCATTGCAGCACAGTTTACAATAGCAAAGACCTGGAACCAACCCAAATGCCCATCAATGACAGACTGGACAGGGAAAATGTGGCACATATACACCATGGAATATTATGCAGCCATCAAAAACAATGAGTACGTGTCCTTTGTAGGGACATGGATGAACGTGGAAACCATCATTCTCAGCAAACTGACACAAGAACAGAAAATCAAACACCACATGTTCTCACTCATAGATGGGTGTTGAACAATGAGAACACATGGACACAGAGAGGGGAGCATCACACACTGGGGTCTGTCGGGGGGAAATAGGGGAGGGACAGTGTGGGGTGGGGAGTTGGGGCTAGATAGCATGGGGAGAAATGCCAGATACAGGTGATGGGGAGGAAGGCAGCAAATCACACTGCCATGTGTGTACCTATGCAACAATCTTGCATGTTCTTCACATGTACCCCAAAACCTAAAATGCAATTAAAAATAAAAATTAAAAAAAAACAGGTCATCAAAGATTCCACCAGAACAACTGTAATGGCTTGATGGCGATAGACCCCTAGCCAAGAGAGATAAAGCAGGAACGAGCATGCATGTGTGTGTATATTGTGTGCACATAGGCATGTGTGCAGGCAGGACAGACAGTGTTTAGAAGGGCTTCATTGAGGAACTTGACCTTCGAAGGACTGCTCATTTCCCTTCACTACTTAAAAGGTCTCATCTTTGCCAGGTCTCAGGCAACTTTTCTACCAGAAAAAGCTCACCCACAGCTTCAACAAGTGGCTTCATCAAACATCTCAACCCTGTGATCGAGCAGCCTCAGAGCCTTAGGCAGGGAGCAGCAGACTCAGGCCCCAGTCCCAGCCCTGCTACTTAAATTCTTGGGTCTCAGCTGGGTGCTGTGGCTCACGACTGTAATCTCAGCCTTTGGGAGGCCAAGATGGGAGGATCACTTGGAGGTGAGGAGTTCAAGTCCAGCCTGGCCAACATAGCGAAACCCTATCTCTACTAAAAATACAAAAATTAGCGAGGTTTAGTGGCTGGCGCACGCCTGTAATCCCAGCTACTCAGGAGGCTGAGGCGAGAATCACTTGAACTCGAAAGGTGGAGATTTCAGTGACATGAGGTCATGCCACTGCACTCCAGCCTGGGTGACAGAGCTAGCCAGATTCTGTCTCAAATACACACACACACACACACACACACACACACACACACATGTATATATATGGTCTCTCTCAATTTCCCCTTTCCAATGCAAGGCTAATGGCACTTTGCCTGCCAATTTCTCAGAGTCATTGCTAGAAAGAAATAAAATAAAGGATATAAAAACTATCAAGGCAAAGGGTAATGTAAGAGATTCTTCTGATTCCTATTCAAAGGGAGGAGGAGGTTGAGGTCCAGCCAGAAGCTGGCGGCCTCCTGAAGCTTCGACAGCATGCTTCTCTAAAAGCAAGCTTAGGAAGATCAAGGCACCCACACGGCTTTGAATCTCACTGGCAGCCTCGGGAAGCTCTTGCATTCTGCTCGGATTGACACCGCGCTAAAGAGCCTGCCTTCGGCCCCTTTGAGGGCTTCCTGATTTGCAGGGAAAGTTGGGGACCACTTCTGTGACCAAAATCAGGCGCCATTTCCACAGCACCTGCTAGAGGAGCTGGCTTCCCTCTCTGTGTATCATAATCCCATTTTTTGCCTCCAACATTTGTGGCTTAAAATCAGTGCTGCCTTCTGGCATAGAGGAGAGAGCACCAGAAAATGAGCCTAAAAAATCAGAAGTTCAAAAAAGCCAAACAAAACACATGAGCACCTTTATCCTACTGACCTGCAGGCAGCGTCTGCACCAGGACTGTGAGGAAGCCAGGAGAAGCCCAGAGCAGGCATGAGATGCAAAACAGAGTAAATAAACAAAAGTCACGCATCGCGTTAGGGAGAGGGTCCACGTGGCCGACCAATGGCGGCGGAGCAGCCCCACCTGATGGCTGCATCTTTCAGGGGCCCTAGGAGTGGTTTCCATGGCACCCGTGCCTTCATAATCCTCACCCAAGCGGCTCTCCTTCAGCTCACCTTGTGTCACCAAGCTGGAGGAGAAATGAAGTAAGTGTGACAAATATGCTGATATCCAGAGAGAGAGAGAGAGAGAGAAGGTGGGAGAAGGAGGTGGGCAAGCCCAAGGACTTCCTCCTCCGGGACAAGTGGCTGGGGTCCCTGCCTGGGGCTCTGAGGGCATTTCTGGGAAACCAGGCCTAACCAAACTCTGATTGAGAAAAATCTAGGGACTCAAATACCCGAAGAGTTTGGAGAGAAAGGTGATCTGAGCTCCTGTGTGCAGATGGTCGGGTCTTACACAGCAGGTCCCTGGGAGCACAGAACTCCGAGGGGCCAGTGTCCACGGCCACCATGATCAGGGCTGATTGTGCTCACTGACCCCCAGGCCCCGGCAGGAAGTTCAGCCTTTCTCTCGCTGCTGGGATACGAGCTGTGCGGCCTGTGTTCGCTGTGTGACCTTGCAAAACCTGTGCCCATCTCTCTGAAAAGATCCTGGGTTATTGTGAATACCGAAAATCCTGCATTTAGATGTTTCCAGCTCATGCCTAGAAACATGAGCTGGAAGGATTGCAGACAACTGTAGCTTTTTAAAATCCTCATTTCATTGAAGTACAATTTACACGCGATAAAACTCACCAATTTTAAGTGTACCATTTGATGGATTTCAACATGTATATACAGTCACCCAATCAAGATAGGGAATGTTTCTGTGACATAAAAAATTCCTTCCTGCCCCTACAGTCAATCTTCTCCCCCATCTTGGCCCCAAGCAACCACCGATGGGTTTTCTGTCCCTAAAGCTCTGCCTTTTCCGGAACGCCATGCACACAGAGAAAGACCCTGTCTCCTACACACAGAGGCCTCTGCGTCTGGCTTCCTTCACTTCCTGCAAAGCTTTCGAGACTCACCAATGTTGCCGCAGGTACTAGTAGCTTCTTCCTCTTCCCTGCCAGATAGCTTCCATCCTTTGGATTAAATGGTAACTTTCTTTTGTGTGTGCGTGTATGAGACAGGGTCTTTGTCGCCCAGGCTGGAGTGCAGTGGCCTGATCATAGCTCACTGCAGCCTCGACCTCCTAGACTCAAACTATCCTCCTGCTTCAGCCTCCCGAGTAGCTGGGACTACAGGTGTGCACTGCCACGCACAGCTGACTTTTTTTATTTCTTGTATTTTATTTCTTGGTGTTTTTTTTTTAGAGGTGGGGTCTCACTATGTGGCCCATGCTGGTCTCGAATTCCTAGGCTAAAGTGATCTTCCTACCTGGGCCTCTCTAAGTGCTGGGATTAAAGGCGTGAGCCACTGCACCCAGCCAGTAATAACTTTCTAGATATTTGATTGTATTTAATGATACTTGAAGTCCTTGATCCTGAGTCCTGTTCCCCTTTATGACCCCACTGTTTCTTCTTGGGTTCATCTCAGAGGCATCGTCATAGTCACACCTTCCCGGCACATTCCCGAACGTTTTTCTTAAGTCAGATTCAACAGTGCCTGCTGGTAGGGAGAGGGGCAGGGAAGGGGTGGGGGTCGCCCACTCAACCCCGGCTCACCCCCCCATCCCTCGTGAAACTGTGCACACCCACCATGGCTGCACTCATGGGTGTCACCAGTGGGACAACAGTGGAGGCGTGGCCTTGCTGTAGCACGCCTGGTCCACCTGATGCTTTCCCAGCCCCTGCCTGACTTTTGCCAAATCTGTCCTTTCCTTCTTGGCCCTAGAACTCCACAGAGAAGGTGGCTCGGAAGGTCCCCACAAAAGAATCCAGCCCTCTCCATCCATTGATTTCTTTCTTTCATTCATTCAACAAGAAATTATTGAGGGCCTTCCTGTGCTAGGCACAGGCCAGGGGCAGGGTGACAGGCAGAGGGCAGCCACCAGGGTCGCAGGGCCCGGCCAGGCCCACCTCCATCATCCCTACCTCCCTGCCCGGACTCGGCCCAACAGGCAGGACTGAAATGAAACCTCGCCCTCCAACATCCTCCAATCTCCTGCTCTTAGATCAGACCCTGCACAGCGGCAGGCAATTGAAAAGGACTTCCGGGTGCCCACTCGCACTTTCATCCTTCTTTTCTCTCTCTGTTTTTTCATCTTCTTTTTAAAAATGCTCTTTAATAGTGGGAAAGTTAGCATGAAAAGGAGAGAAAATGAAGCTTGAAAAGAATGTGTCTAATGTGCAGCAATTTGTTCACCTGCGAGAGGTTCCTCCCCTCCTGAACCTCGCTGCCGGGGGCCCAGCGCTGCCGGGCGGCGGGAGGCAGGAGGCGGCTGAGAACCTGGAGGAGGTCCTCCCTTCTGCGCTTTTGAAAGCAGAGGCAGCAGGTGGCTCAAGGTAGGAAATTGGCCTCATGGCAGCAAGTAAGGTCAGGGCCATCGGAGACCAGGGTCACCTGCCACGTCCCTCTGGCATCTGTTGGAGCCACACTGGGGACCTGGAGAATTGTTCTCCATGAGGCATCTCCTTTTCTATCTTAGGGCAAGAGCCTGGTGTCCGGGTGGTGGGGAAAGGGGGCCTACAGCAGGGCGGGCTGAGGGCCTGGTCACCCCAGGACTTCAGGCCACCATTGCTCCCTGTCTCCTACTTGGGCTCCAGCCCATGCCCCACTGACCTCTGGAAGAGCTAAGGTCTTCCCTGAGGATGCCAGCAGGGCTTAGGATTTCAAGAAAGCCTCAACCGGCCTCCATCCATTCTGTGCTGGACTGACCCTGCTGCCCCTCCCCTTACTCAATGAGAAAACTCAGGACCCACATGCAAGACACAGCCTGCAGGAGAAGACACCCAGCGGCTCCCTTCCGGCAGAGGACACTGCTCTTTGGTTCCGATCATGAAAGGCAGGGAGTCTGGGCCGAGGTGCCCACAGGCAGGGGGACTGCTCGAGCTTGTTTCCCTGGGAAATGACAGAAGGGTGTGACGCCAGCCAGCCTGGAGTCCTGACAGAGGCTGGACGGCCCAATGGTTAGGCAGCGGGCTCTGGGCCAGCTTGCCTGGGCTCAGATCAAATCACATCCAATCCATCTGCTGCTCTTTAGCGGTGTGGCCACGACTGGAACCAGACAGAACCTGGGGGTGATTATAGCAGTGCCTGTCTGAATCACTGTACAAGTTTCCACTCAAAATGCCCTTGGGATGGCACTCGGCACACAGTAGGTGCAAGGAGAAGGTTTGTGTCCCAAGCTCAGCGTCATTTTTCAGCCAGACCCTCCCCTGAATAGTAGCACCCACCCCGCTGGCAGGATAGGAAGATGGAGGGTGGGCATTTCCCCCTCCCCTTCAACCCGGGGCAGGGACAATCTGCAAGGAGTGCCACTGTCCCTGAGCTCTGGCCTCTCCCCCAACCTCCAGTGACAGAGACAGAGCTGGAGCTGGGCTGGGAAGCAAAAGCTGCGGACAGGGGGCCGGGCTGCCACCTTGGGCTTGCCCCCACCCTCCACAACTCTAGGGGATGCCATTCACATCGACAGCCCATGGTGGCCCCTGCCCAGGGCCAAGGCACAAGCGCTGGAGGAGACAGGCCAGGGCTCCCTGAGATGGCATTTGCCACCAAAGTCTGCTTAAAAGGCCTGAAGAATAAGCCTGACAAGGCAGAGACAGAGGCATGGGCTGAGAAGAGCCTGGGAGGCCGAGGTGCCAGTGGGTTCAGCCTGGGGTGACAGGGGCTTTCCCTTCTCCTGGAGCACAGTGGCCTAGTTTTGTCCTGGAGACTGAAGAGACTCCAAGAAAAGTTTCATGCTCCCCTCCCTCAAAGCCATCTCACACCCACACATCTCCTCACCCTTCCCCAGAGGCCTGGAGCTGCGGGAACCTGAGAGAGTGTGGTTTCCTCTCAGCCTCCCCCGTCAGACACTTCCGCTCAGCAGCAGCTGCAGCCAGGGCAGCCTGAGGCGAGATGTCAGCCAGTCCTCGTGAAACCTCCCTGCCCGGGTGGAGACAGAGGTGGGCAGCAGGCCAGGCCCCTTCCAGTGGAGGGGCAGCAAGCAGGCGTGGGGTGGGGGGTGGTTACGGTGCGGGAATCACAGGGGAGAACAGTGACTGGGGAGAGTGATGGAGAAGTGTGTGCCACTGCTGTGTGTGTGCAAATGTGCATGTGTGTACATGCATATGTGTGCTGCACGCTCATGTGTAGTGTGTGTGCAAATGTGTGAGCAAGTGTAGCTGTGTGCAAATGTGTAAGTGAGCACTGCGTAGGCTCAGATGTGTGCCAGTGCACAAGTGCTGCGTGTGCAAATGTGTGCGTGTCTGTGCCTGTGTGCAAATGGGTGTGTGCAAGTGTGCAGGTGTGTCACACAACTGCAAGGGTGTGTTTCTGCAGATGCACGTGTGTGCGAGTGTGTGGGTATGTGTGCAAATGTGTGCCAGTGCACAGGTGTGTGGGTGTGCATGTGTGTGCAAATACATATATGCGCACATATGTTCAATGCATGTGTGTGCAATTGTGCACATGTGTGTGTGGGTGAGTGGTCTGGAAAAGAGAGGGAGAGGGAGAGGAGAGAAGGAAGAGCAGAAAAAAACTGACAATAAAAGCCAGTACTGCCCAGCAGACCTGTCCAACGGAGAGCACAGGACGCAGGAGCTGCTTCTCTTAGATCCTCTCTCAGTAGCGGGCACAGTCAGGGTACAATGACTCATGTTGCCGGCGTGGCAGATCACACGGGTCACAGATGCCTCCCCGTCCCAGGACGTGGTCGCTGCACCCTGTCCTAACTCCAGTTCTTTCCCTCACCTTCACCAGCTCACCCCTTCCCTCCAGGCCCCCTCCCCTGGTCGCTGTCAAGGTCAGCAGGCCCCGCCCCATCCATGAGGGAGCAAGGGGTAGTATCTGCTCAATGTCATCACTCCCTGTGGCCAGCTTCTCCTCGCCCAGGAACAAGGGGATTTCCTGACTGTCTCTTCAGGCGGGGTGACGTAAGCTGTTTTGCTGGTGTGGAGCCAAAGAGCCTTCCAGCGCTTCATTTATCTAGATGTGGAGTCCTCTGGGAATGAACACAGCAGGCTTGCTCCTGCCCAGCATCTTGGAAGATCTCAGACTAGTGCCCCCTTTAGACAACTGGGATCTAAGAAGCAGAGCCCTGAGGAAGGGCTGGCAAGACCGCATGTCCGGGGGTGGCTGGCGTTTCCAGCTGTGACACTTGGGATTGAAACCAACCTTCAAAGGGCGAGAGACACCCCAGCACCAGCTGTGCCCCTGACTGGGGAGTGCCCAGCCCTGGCCCTAGAGAGGGGCAAAACCTGGGCATGAAATGTGTGGAGACCTGACCCCACCCTTGTGCTGGCCCCCGCAGCAGCAGAGGCAGGCTCAGGCAGGCAGGGACCAGCTCTCCCCGGGACTCTCCAAGGGGTCCCCACACAGCGCTCTAGAGCCTAAGCTGCACTACCATCCTCAGGGTCAAGAAACTCTCCTGAGGGAGTCTCTAGAGACAGGGAGCCTGGCCATGCCCTGGCAAACCCACCCTCTACTGCAGGACCTCCGGATTTGGTCTGAGGGTCACAGCATGAGGGAGTCTGCCCTCGAACCAGCCACCTGCATCAGAGCCAGGTCCATCTCCTCCTCCATCCTGCTGTGGCTCCTTGAGCCTGTTCCTCATCTGTAAGGTGGGAGGTGAAGATTCCCAGTTCAGTGTCTGGTGAGGACAAAATGTATCCCCTCGTCCAGGGTTGCCCTGGAGCAGACCCTCCCCTTTCCTCCTAATCTGGACCCCAGAAGAAGCATGGCTTCCCTCTCTAGCCTTCCTCCCTTGGAGCTCCAGGCACTAAGGACTCCTGGCCGGTCTCATTCATCTGATTCTCTTATCTTTCTCTCTCTCTCTCGCTCGCTCGCTCTCTCCCCCACTCCCTCTCTCTCTCTTCCCCCTCCCTCTCTCTCTCCCCCTCTCTCTCTTCCCCCCCTCCCTCTTTCTCTCTGTCTTTTGGAGACAGGGTCTCACTTTTGTCACCAGGCTGGAGTGCAGTGGCCTGATCTCGATTCACTGCGACCTTCGCCTCCCAGGTTTAAGTGATTCTTCTGCTTCAGCCTCCCAGGTAGTTGGGATTACAGGCATGTGCCACCACACCTGGCTAATTTTTTGTATTTTTAGTAGAGACAGGGTTTCACCACATTGGTCAGGCAGGTCTGGAACTCTTGACCTCAAGGAATCTGCCCACCTCAGCCTCCCAAAGTGCTGGGATTCTCTCTCTCCTCTCTCTACCTCTGTCTCTCTGTCGCTGTCTTTCTCCACTCTCTGTCTCTAATCTTTGTCTCTGTCTCTGTCTCTCCCTGCCCCCACCACCTGGATCTCCACCTCATTCTTCACCAGCTGACTCCTTCATCCGTCAGAATGTAGATATTCCTCTCTCCCGGAAAACTTTCCTGCCCGAAGCCCTGGCGGGGTGCCTCTCCTAGGGGCTTCATGTGCCCCACACCTTCCCTGTCTTCCCATCAGTCATGGTGAGCAGGAATTACCTGATCATCTGCCTGCCTCTCTCCTGGGCTACAGTCCCCTTGAGCGCGAGAGACTGGGTCCAGTAGAGTGTTGTATGTCCAGTGCCCATCACAGGGTAGATGTCCATGAAATATACATGGACCAGTGACCGATTGAGACTGGGACCTGACTGGAAGCATCTTCCAAAGAGCTGCTGGGAGAGCAGTCCATCCTGTGCCCCAGCTCCTGCCCCATCCCCCACTCCTCCAGCTCCTCTCCTCCAAAGTCCCTGCCATCGCAGCCAAGCTCGCGCTCCAAGGCAGCTCTGCCATCATCTGAGGCAGACTCGTCACTGTTGCCATGGAGACCAGCCAGCAGTGAGCTCTGCGCCCTCCTGCAGCAGGGGCTGGGCAGAGCACCGGGGCAGCCTGCAGCGTGCAGAGAGAACTCATCAAGGAGGGGGCGGGGGGCACATGGCTCTGTACCCAGCAAGCCTAGAGTTGAGCCCCGTCTGTCCCTCCTCTCCTTCCTACACCCCTGAGACTTCAGGCAAATTGCTTCATCTCCCTGAGCCTCCTGTGAAATGCAGAAGAGCCAGTGTGATTGAGGATGGGATGGATCCATGAGGGCGTGGGGCTGTCTCCGTGTCATTGTGGTGTGCCAGCCTCTACCTTGGCTTTCTGGAGGCTGTTTGAGGGTTTCTCTCCCCTTGACCTTTGTGTCCAACTCTTCCCACCCCCAACTCAGATGAGGCTGAAGGAAGGAGAGATGCCATTCTTGCGATAGCATGAAAAGATTTTCTGTGACATTTGAAAATGAAGAAGGAGCCCACAGGGTGGTTAACCAAATGTTGAGCTTGGTCCAGCCTGAGGGCTACTAACATGGGGGCCACGTTGGTTGCTTCCTGCAGTGAGCTGAGGGCTGTGGGCAGCTCTGCTCACAAAGAACTTAACATGGCATCTCACAGGCAGGACAGCCTCTGGGCCTCGCTGGAGTCAGGGGAAGCAGTGGTTGTCCTGTCTCCTTGTTGCTTTCAATGGCAGCTATTTCTGGAGACAGCAGAATGTCCCTGTGCCCATTGGGGACTTTGGGGCAGAAACACACCAAGATGCTACAACCAGCTCTGGGCACAAAGCCAGCTCTCCAGCTCCCGTGGCCAGCATCGCTCCTGGCATGGAGCTGAACACCTGTGTCTGAGGCAGGTCCAGGCCCTGATGCAAAATGCAGCACCCCGCCTCCTTCTCCCAAATGTCAACTCAACCCAAATGCAAGGCAGAGAAAACCTGGCAGTGTTCCCAAAGGGGACAGGAAATGATCCTTTTTGTTAAATGGATGGATGGATGGATGGATGGATGGATGGATGCGTGGTTGGGTGGGTGGATGGATGGATGGATGGATGAATGCATGATTGGATTGATGGGTAGATAGGTGGGTGGGTGGATGGATGGATGGATGAATAATTAGATGGATGGGTGGATGGATGGGTGGGTGGATGGGTGGATGGATGGATGAATAATTGGATGGATGGGTGGATGGGTGGGTGGGTGGATGGATGGATGGGTAAGTGGGTATATGACTGGATGGATAGATGAGTGGATGGGTGGGTGGGTGGCTAGAAGGAAGGGAGGAAAGGAAGGAATGCATGAATCATTCCTGGTGTAAAGGCCCACAGACACCCTGAGACCATCTTTCCAAACTCTCCCTCTTCTTCCTCTCCACTCCCCAGCCAGGGTGAGAATATGGGGAGACCCTGGGAGCCAGAATCATAAAGCCACCAGATGCCAGGGCCCAGTTCTCTGACAGCTTCCACATGAGCAAGTTGGGGGAGGTTGGAGAAGGAGGAGGACTCCCAGCTCTGCTCCTCAGGCCCCCTTCCTAGAGCTCTGCACACCCTAAAAGTCGAGAATATATCATCCCTCAACCCTAGGCAGGAGGCCCTGCCCCTCACAACCCCCTCCCTCCTCCCCACCCTCAGCCTGGGACTGCCCAAGGACTCACTAGGTATCAAAAAAGACTCCGGATGGTTCCATTCACATCACTGCCTGTGCAATCAAGACAAGAGGAGGCACTGGACCACGCGGTGACCGTGATAACAGTAATATATTGTATTCTCAAAACAATGCTAAGAGTGGACGTGAAGTGTTCTCACTGCACAACGATGGTACCTATATGAGGCAAAGCACATGACAGGTAGCTAGAGCCAGTCATCCCACAAGGTGTATATACCTCAAAACATCATGCTGTACATGTAAATACAATTTTGTCTGTCACTTTAAATACATAAATAAAGACCAGATGCCGTGGCTCACACTTGTAATCCCAGCACTTTGGGAGGCCAAGGCAGATGGATCGCTTGAGGTCAGGAGATCGAGACCAGCTTGGCCAACATGGTGAAACCCCAACTCGACTAAAAAGGCAAAAAATTAGCCAGGTGTGGGCCTGTCATCCCAGCTACTCAGGAGGCTGAGGCGGGAGAATCGCTTGCACCTGGGAGGCGGAGGTTGCAGTGAGCCAAGATGATGCCCCTGCACTCCAGCCTGGGTGACAGAGGGAGACTCTGTGTCAAAAATAAATGAAAGAAAGAGAGAGAGAAGAGAAGGAGGGAGGGGGAGAGAAAGAGGGAAAGAAAGAGAGAAGGAAAAAAAGAAGAGAAAGAGAAAGGGAGGAAGGGAGAGAGAGAAAGGAAGGAAGAGAGAAAGAAAGAAAAGAAAGAACAAAAGAGAGAGAGAGAGAAAGAAGGAGGGAGAAAGAAAGGAAGGAAAAGAGGAAGACCAGAAGAAGGACGAAGTGAGGAAGATTGTACCAGGATTGCCTCAGATGGGTCTTGCCATAAATAAAATTCAATAATACCAAGAAGAGCCTTACAGAGAGAGAGAGAGAGAGAAGGAGAGAAGGTCAAAGAGACTTTTGTGTGCTCCATTCATGAAACACACTAAAGAGAAGGGTTCCAGAAAATACAGAGGGAAAACAAGTAGCTGAACATGAATTTTGGGTGAGGATAATAAAACTGAGTAATGTCAGAAACTCCTAGAAAACCTAGTGGTTTTCCTCAAGGGCTTCACTTAACTCCGGAGTGAGTGGGGCTGTCTCCATGAGCTGTGTCTGATTCTGTCATTTCACAGAGCGGGACACTGAGGCACGGGCCACTGAGACTTGCCGGTAACACAGAGCCGGCGAAACACAACGCGAAGGTGTTTAGCGGAGAGCGTTCAGTATGACTCAGTGACTGTACAGACCTTTGCATTTTCATCCTGTGTTTTCAGAGAGAAAACAGCATTCGGCACGACCGGCAGGCTGTGTTTGCCTTTTGCTTATAACTCCTAAAAAGTGGACTGTCTTGGAAGTTTTACTGTAATTCCCTCGGAGCAGTCGCGGTGCTCACTGGCTGGCCGACAGCGAGGAGGTGCTGCCACGACTGCAGCTGTACCTCACGGCCTGGCATCGGTGTGCGCAGCTCGGGGAAGCCCCACGGCACCAGGAGCGCCTCAGCCGACACACTGGAGGTTTCAGATCCCCGAGGCAGAGAGGAGAGGCTGGCGACAGAGGGCAAGGTGGGTCTGTGGAGGCTCTGCCTCCGCCACCGTGGGACCCTGGGCCAGCCCTGCCTCGGGCTTGTGTTCCCACAGGGATGTGAAGAGGAATTCCGTGGAGCTAGATGGGTCCTAACATAATTCCCAGGGCTGGTATTTGGAAAAATAATGAAGAGGGAAAAGACACTGCTGTTCCCCATGGACCCCAGTGGGTCAAGCCTGAGGTCTGGGGGCAGAAGTCCCCAGTCTTCCTTATTGAGTCTGTGTGACCTCAGTTCCCCACCTTCACCCGTGACCTGCAGCTTCCTCCCACAGAGCTTTGCAAACTGTTTTGGCAGTAGGATGCTTTTGAGAAATAGCACCTTACTCAAGACCCCGAAGTATGACACAGATTAAAAAGGAGGCATGTAGTTCTGGATGAGAGGTGGGCCACCCCACCTGGCACCCCGCCTGGCACTCCTCCTGCTCGGGCTCCCGTTTCCACCCTCTCCACCCCAAACTCTGAAAACCCCTGTGCGACAGGGAGCTGGTTTCTTCTTGTCTCCTCACAGCCTAACAGCCACAACTGTATTATATTCTGAGACCCCTGACGCTAGGGACTGTGTCCTGTCTTTTAATCTCCAGCTCCCAGCAGCTTTTCTAACCCAAGGCAGCCACATGCCACAGTGTTTGTTGAGTGAATGAATGACCTGGGGACTCGTTGCTACAATAATGTGACTAATGAGATTTCCTCAGAAATCTCAGTGACCTACAGCAACAAAGATCAACATTTGTTTTGGCCAGGCGGAGTGGCTCGCGCCTCTAATTTCAGCGATTTGGGAGGCTGAGGCGGGCAAATCACGAGGTCAGGAGTTCAAGACCATCCTGGACAACATGGTGAAACCTCTTCTCTACTAAAAATACGTGGTAGTGGGCACCTGTAATCCCAGCTACTCAGGAGGCTGAGGCAGGGGAATCGCTTGAACCCGGGAGGCGGAGGTTTCAGTGAGCAGACATTGTGCCACTGCACTCCAGCCCGGGCACAAGTGCTAGACTTTGTCTCAAAAAAAGAAAAGACATTTTTATTTGTGGGTACAGGCCAGCAGAGGTTGGGCTCCGGGTATCATTTCAGGGCACGTGGCCACACCCAGCATTGACAGAGCAGGGAAAAATTCTGCACCCACTCTTGGCAGGGGAGGGCGGGGACGTACTGCAAAGCCACCTGGCAAAAGAGGCAAATGTGAAATTCTATGGCAGGGAGAAAGGGAAGAATTAGAAACAAGAATCCAATCTGCCACAAACTAGAAAATGGAAACACTAAGAAAGAATGCATCCCTGGCAGGGGAGAGGTTGTTATGGGAGAATGTGTTTCAAGCGTGCTGTAGGCACAAAGTGGGGGATGGATGGAGCGACCGAGTGCTGTGATGCCGCGTCCCTCTGCGGTGACCACCGCGCAGTGGCCATGAGGAGAGCTCATTCTCATAGAGGGGATGGCGTGCCGGGCGTAGGGACCCCTGTGCCACAAGGCGTGCCCCACAGAGGGATTGAAGCTGCGTGTTCTGCTCCAACAAGCATCTGAGCTGCCGCTCCTCAGAAAATGAGCGGTTAGGAAGGGAGGCTGGCCTGGCATCTCGAAAGCTGTCAGGATAGAGAAAAATGGGGATACTGTGAGCACCTCAGGCTCGGTGGTGGTATATCCGAGGATGTAAGGATGTCCGTGTAACTGGCATCAGAATCCAAAGGTCCCGCCTCCTCCGTGCACAGGTGTGCACACACACACACTCACATCCTCCTTCCCTCCCGATCCCTGGAAGGGACTCAATTCAAAGGTGTAAATACACCGTGTCTGCCTACCTGGGGGCTGCTGTGAGCATCGGATGAGGAAACGCCTGAAGCGCTCCGTGCCTGGGAAGTGTCGCTCAGCCCCGTTCTGCTCTCAGGAGAGAAGAAAACCTGCAAGTCCCGAATGTTTTCAGAAGTTTGTCAGTTTATAGTTGCCGTCTTTTCCCTTCCAAAGCTCCACTCACCCAGGAGAATAATGTAAACACTGTGATGGCATTTTCATAGTCCCAGGGGCATTGATCATGATTGGGAATCTGAAAATAGCTGAGTTATTAATGTTTGACAATGTAGTCATGCAGCACTTACATGTTAAAAATCTTTCATGGTAAATATTGCTTTTATTTTCCAAGCACTTTCTCCTCTGTTGTCTCGTAGGCGAGGAGTTTTCCCCCAGTGAGGGCGATCAGAAAACAGGGGTCAAGACCAGGCACAACGACTCATGCCTGTAATCCCAACACTTTGGAAGGCCAAGGCAGGAGGATCACCTGAGGTCAGAAATTTGAGACCATCCTGGTCAACATCACGGTGAAACCCCAACTCTACTAAAAATCAAACACAAAAGTTGGGTGTGGTGCCACGCACCTGGAATCCCAGCTACTCGGGAGGCTGAGGCAGGAGAATCACTTGAACTCGAGGGGTAGAGGTTGCAGTGATCCGAGATCACGCCACTGCACTCCAGCCTGGGCAACAGAGCAAGACTCTGAGAAGAAAGAAAAGAAAGGCAGGGAGGGAGGAAGGAAAGAAGGAAGGAAGGAAGGAAGGAAGGAAGGAAGGAAGGAAGGAAGGAAGGAAGGAAGGAAGGAAAAAGAAAGAAAGAAAGAAAGAAAGAAAGAAAGAAAGAAAGAAAGAAAGAAAGAAAGAAAGAGAAGAAAGAGAAAGAAAGAAAGAGGAGGGAAGGGAAGAAGGAAATAGAGAGAAAGAGGTCAGGTGCAGCGGCTCACGCCTGTAATCCTAGCACTTTGGGAGGCCCAGGTGGGCTGATCACGAGGTCGGGAGTTGGAGACCAGCTTGGCCAACACAGTGAAACCCCGTCTCTACAAAAAAATACAAAAAATTAGCCAGGTGTGGTGGCAGGCACCTGTAATTCCAGTTACTTGGGAGGCTGAGGCAGGAGAATTGCTAGAACCCAGGAGACGGAGCTTGCAGTGAGTAGAGATAGCGCCATTGCACTCCAGCCTGGGCGACAGAGTGAGACTCCATCTCAAAAAAAAAAAAAAAAAAAATAGGAAGGAAGAAAAGAAAGAAAAGAAAAGAAAAACAGGGGTCAAGAAGGATCAGCCCAGTGGCCTACTCGCTTCCTGCCTGTCCCGATGGGAAGGTGGGGGCATGCAAGGTGCTCTTGCAGGAATGCTTATATCAAAGACCCCAAATGGCTCAACAGAGGCTCAAGGCTGGCTGGAGTGCCAGGTCTTGGGGGCTGCATGCTCCCCGCTCTCCCATCCGTTCTCTGCTTCCCCCACTCCCCGAAGTTGAGACTACTCTCTCCTGGGCAAGGGTCTGGTCATTCCCCCTGACAGCTGGCCTCCCCTGAACTCTCCCCTGAGAGTCACCTTTCACGCATTTATCATTTGCTCAAAAAGCCCACTCAGCACCCAGGCTGTGCCTGGTACCACACTGCACAATGGAGCCCTGGCTTCAAGAGGCAAGCCCAGTACACCTCCAATGAGGCACAGGCCTTGGGGCGGTGGAAGAGCCTGAGGCCATGGAGGCTCCCCCCAGCTCCTTATCCCCACCTCCTCCCCTGCCACCTCCCAGGGATGCCTCGAAGCCCAGGTTTCTGCAACTGGGGCCCTCGGGAGCTGCGGGCGAGGGGCTCGAGACACCCTCATCAGCACGTCTTGCTGGAGTAATCACTTTACTTAAAAAGTAAATTGGGATGGGAGGATTAAATGTTGTTGCTGCTGTCACTGTTGCTCTGGGACAGGGGCTCGCTCTGTCACCCAGGCTGCAGTGCATGACGCACTGGGCTCAAGCCATCCTCCCACTTAGCCTCCCGTGTCTTGAGTGCCACCACAATCCATTAACTTTTAAATGTTTTACAGAGATGGGGTGTCCTTATGTTGCCCAGGTTGGTCTCCACCTCCTGGGCTCAAGTGATCCTCCTGCCCTGGCCTCCCAAAGTGCTGGGAGTTTAGACATGAGCCACTGCACCTGGCCGGGGTTTAGTTAAACTATTTCATTGCTGCACATCCTAAAACATAATTGTTCCACGAAGACACATCGGACTGTATTAGAGCGCATGACATCAAAGTCATGAATTTCTACAACTTAGCCTCAGTGGGTCAAAGACTTCTGTTCCCTTCTGCCTGCAGTCCCACAGGGATCCGCTCTGGCCTGGAGTGAACTCAGGTTTTCCCAAGAGAGCAGCTCCCCAGCCTCCCTGCAGGCCCCACTGCAGAATCACAGCCTCCTGTTGGTCCAGGAGTGCTTGTCCCGAAGCCTGCTGAAAGGCAGAAGCTGGGAGCCACCGGAGCAGCTCCTGGGCAGCTGATGGAGCCTCCCTCCCTGTGGGGACGGCCACAAGGACATTAATCACTCTTCCCTCCGTTTTGTCAGACCCAGCAATGTCCTGAAGATGCCGAATAAACACACTTAACCTTTAAAGGGCCGGGTGGCAGCCCCAGGGAGGGAGAGCTCAACGTCCTCACCGTGAGGGTGAGCCCCCTTCCCTCCTCTGCTCTCAGACCCTCCTGGTCATGGAGAAGGAGGGAGTTTAAAACAAGACGGAAAGGCTCCGGGAAACCCTCTCTCCACCATCAAGCTGACAGGGCTCCAGCCACTAAGAATCCAGGGGAGGTCTCCCAAGGAGGATGAGGGTGGAGGAGAGATGTCAGCAGGAGTGGCTGTACCTGTCTGTCATAGCTTCCCCAGGGGCCTCTGCCACTGTGGCCCCTGAGGATGGGGCCCTTCCTGCCCACAGGAGCCAGAAGCAGTGAGGGTCCCAGGCTGGAGGCAGGGGCTCTGCCTGGGGCCTGACATCCGGGGGTTGGCTTGGCTGGAGGAGGGTCCCCTACCACCCCTTCACTTTGCCTCCCTCCTACATTCATTCAGCAAAGTCAGCAGCCGCCTCCACGTTCCAGGCATGGCACTGGGGACCAAGGATGAAAGGAGAAAGAAAAGACAGTGTCTGATCCCAGGGGACTCCAGGTGAGTGCAGGGCGGGGAGCAGACTTGCAAGACATTGTTTCCGCAGGAAGAATGTAAATTCCAGGATGGGTAGGAAGGAGGCGCTGTGGAGCCCTGCGGTGGAACGGAGCTCCGGAGCTGGAGAGGTGGCTGTCAGACACAGGCAGCGCAGCAGAGGTGATGTTTGAGCTCGGTCTTATGGTATGAGTATGAGTTCTCTGAGCAGACAGAGGGAACTCGAGTGTACTGGCTAGGACCTGGGTGGTGAGGACGGGGAGGCCAAGGCTCAGGTCCCGGCCACCCTGGAGGGTCAGCGAGGCCAGCCCCGAGCAACACGGCCACTTGGTGGATCCCGGGCTCTGATGGTGGACGCATTACCTGCCGCTGGCAGCTGGCTCCAGGACACCTCAGCTGCAAAGAGTCCTGCCCACAGCGACACCCTCCTCTAAGGGGCCACAGCCAAAGGCCTGTGCTGGAGAGAGACCAGGGCTGGCCGCCCCAGCCCACTCAGGACAGCTCGGAGAGCTTCCCTAGCCAGGCTCTCCCGCAGCCACTCCAGCTACCTCCTCCATTGTTCTTCAATAACCATCCTGCAGACTCAGCCTGCTGCCCGGGAAACCAAACCTGTAACACACAGAGGGTGACGGCAAGGCTGTAATTTAGAAACCAACGGGCAGTAAACCAGATCAGAAATAAAAGCTCCCCATCAGCTGGAAACCCAGACTCATTCCAATTTCACAGCCGAGGCTCACTCCCTCCGAATGCCCACCATGGAGGACCCAGAGACAGAGGCTTCCCAGGGAGCTGCTCGAGACTCTGTCTCCCACGTCCTGGAGGTTCCCAAACCCTCAACCAGGACACCACACACTCAGGATGCCACCATAGGGTAGAAAGGGTGTGTCCTAAAGAAACGCTGTCGTGTCAGACCTGGGATTGCCCGGGGTAAAAGAATGCACTACAGCTGCAGTGACACAGAAGATGTAAAAGCCAGTGTCCCAGGATGCGGAGTAAGGGCACCCAGACGAAGGTGCTCAGAATAGCTCAGAGCCACGCCTGCCTCACACCAGAGATGTCAGAAGCCACAGGGTGCCCACAGATGGCTTGCTTACCCACCATGCACATCCTGCGCCAGCAAAA
>PVKV010031099.1:0-21432 GCA_004027835.1 Alouatta palliata
AGCAATTCTCCTGCCTCAGCCTCCCGAGTAGCTGGGACTACAGGCACGTGCCACCATGCCCAGCTAATTTTTGTATTTTTAGTAGAGACGGGGTTTCACCATGTTGACCAGGATGGTCTCGATCTCTTGACCTCATGATCCACCCGCCTCAGCCTCCCAAAGTGCTGGGATTACAGGCGTGAGCCACCGCGCCCGGCGAGAGAGCTATTTTTATTGCTCTGCCTAATAATTATAAGATGACCAGCATGGAAAGCTGGTTTGTACGGTTGTTCCCTATTGGCTTTCTTTCCATGATTCTAAACAACATGCTTGCTCTTGTACAAACTGTGTTTAGAAAGTGGAAGAAATGAGGTGAATTTTTTTTTTTTTTTTTTTTTGAGACAGAGTCTTGCTCTGTTGCCAGGCTGGAGTGCAGTGGCACATTCTCGGCTCACTGCAACCTCTGTCTCCCGGCTTCAGGTGATTCTCCTGCCTCAGCCTCCCAGGTAGCTAGGACTATAGGCATGCGCTAGCAGGTCTAGCTAATTTTTTTTTTTTTTTTTTTTTTTTTTGAGACGGTGTCTCACTCTGTCACCAGGCTGGAGTGAGTGGCAAGATCTTGGCTCACTGCAACCTCCACCTCCCGGGTTCAAGTGATTCTCCTGCTTCAGCCTCCCTAGTCTGGGACTACAGGCACACGCCACCATGCCCAGCTAATTTTTTTTTTTGTATTTTTTAGTAGAGATTGGGTTTCACCATGTTGACCAGGATGATCTTTATCTCTTGACCTCGTGATCCACCCTCCTCAGCCTCCCCAGACTGTTGGGATTACAGACATGAGCCACTGTGCCTGGCTAAGGTGGATATTCTTAATTGGTGATAACCCTTCAACCTTGAATCTGTTTGTTCTTTTTCTAGTTCTGAAGAGTTTTTGTAATTTTGGAACTTTTGATTAATTTCAAATTAGATTCAATTTCTAATAACTTTCCATTGTGTCATTTTAGAAATGTTTATTTAGCCCCTTGTTTTGTTGGTTTTTTTTTTTTTTTTTTTTTTAATCATTTTGGCCTGTCTCCTGTGTGTGTAATTTACTACAGAGAACAGAGAAGGTGTGCACATTACTTTGATGTGGTCCTTCCCCTTTGGGACCCAGCAGTTTATAGGCGCTGGTATATATAACTAACTACAGTAGGGGTTTTCCAAACCCTTGGTTTGCAGACTGGTACTAGTCCATGGCCAGTTAGGAACTGGGCTGCACAGCAGGAAGTGAGCGGCAGTTGAACCAACATTACTTCCTGAGTTCTGCCTTCTATTAGATCAGCAGCGGCTTTTGATTCTCATAGGAGCGCAAACTCTGTTGTGAACTGTGCATGCGAGGGATCTAGGTTGCATGCTCCTATGAGAATCTAATGCTTGAAGATCTGAGGTGGAACGGTTTCATCCCAAAACCATCTCTCCCCCACCCCCACCTCTCCCACTATCTATGGAAAAATGGTTTTCCATGAAACCTGTTCTTGGTGCCAAAGAGGTTTGGGGACCACTGAACTACAGTATAGACTAGACTACTGTTACAAATACAGATGGTGAATTAGTTCTGAATAGCACTAGGAGAAAGAAGGAGTAACAGAAAAGGTAATAAGATAATTGATGTGGACCTTGATTTCAAGACTTTCACAAATGAGGTGGGAGAGAAGATAACTTCAGGCGTGGAGAACAAATGAGCATAGGGTATACAGTGATAATGTCAGTTGGCAGGTGGTCCCATGTGACTAAATTGTAGGGAGACCTCACATGGAAAGCTGCTGATGATTATGGTACGTGATAGGACTGAGTCTTCTCAGTCAGCCTTGATATCACATGAAAGAGTTTGGATTTACAAAAAAAAAAAAAAAAAATCTAGGCATTGAGGTCCATGTATTTATTTATTTATTTTTTGAGACAGAGTTTCCCTCTTGTTGCCCAGGCTGGAGTGCAATGCCATGATCTCAGCTCACTGCAACCTCTGCCTCCCAGGTACAAGGGATTCTCTTGTCTAAACTTCCTAAGTAGCTTGGATTACAGGCATGTGTCACCACTCCTGGCTAATTTTTTTTTTATTTAGTAGAGACTGGGTTTCACCATGTTAGTCAGGCTAGTCACGAGCTCCCAACCTCAGGTGATCCACCTGCCACAGCCTCCCAACGTGCTGGGATTATAGGCATGTGCCACTGCGCCTGTCCTTGGGGTCCCTTAAGATCAACTGGAATGTTTTCCTGATGTTCAGGATTCATCCTGCCTGCCTCTCCCTCCTTAAAGAAGAAAAGATAGGTTTTTATAAGTAGTAGGTAGATAAAGGTATATATAAGCAGGTATAATTCAAAAGGTATTTTAAGTACAGTGATGTCATTGTGTTAGATAAAAGCAGAAGTTATAAAACTACAAGGTTTTACTTATTTTGTTGCTCTCTGCTTCTGTTTTTTGTTTTTTTTTCAAAGAGAAACCTTTAAAACCTTTATTGTCTCTCCTTAGTCTAATTTTTTAAATATGGATTATGCTTGAATTATTATATTTAAAATGAAAATGTATAGATGACACAGCCAGGAATGCTAGTATTTATCACCTTCTTCAGATTTCACTCAGCATTTAGTAGGTTCAGTAGGAAAAACCCAAAATGGTACATTGAGTAGTGTGGGGAAGATACTTTTTGTATTTTATAGGACTCATGGGATGCCATCTAGCAGGTGGAGAAATAGCAGTCCATTTTCTCTTGCAAGCCCTTTACTATTGAGTTGAAATTCTTGAATTGTCAGAGAGCAGTATCCTCCAGGTTCCACTCCTTGCCCCTTAGGTCTCTCAAGTAGTCCCAGCTACTTGAGAGGCTGAGGTGGGCAGACTGCTGGAGCCCAGCAGGTCAAGGCTGCAGTGAGCTATGATCACACTGCTCCACTCCAGCTCGGATGACAGAGACTCCATGTCTGATCGGTCGGCTTGGGGAAGAAACTGAGCATTGCGGCCACACCCCATGGCTCCTCCCTTTTACATTCTGCTTCTGTTTTGTTGTTCTCTGGCTCTTTTGGCCTGATCCTTTGTCCCAGCCTCATTTATAAGTTACTTGTTTTTCCCATTTCTCATTTTTTTCATCTATTAAAGTGAGGGGATTGGATCCTAGATCATTTGAACTGGTGTTTTAAAAAAAGCCTTTAGAGCTGGGCATGGTGGCTCATGCCTGTAATCCCAACACGTTGGGAGGCTGATGTGAGTGGATCACTTGAGGCCAGGAGTTTGAGACCAGGCCGACCAACATGGTGAAACCTCATCTCTACTAAAAAAACAAAAATTAGCCAGGTGTGGTGGCACACACCTGCAATCCCAGCTACTTAGGAGGCTGATGCAGGAGAATCACTTGAACCCGGGAGGTGGAGGCTGCAGTGAGCCGAGATCATGCCACTGCACTCTCTAGCCTGGGCAACAGGCTGAGACTCTGTCTTAAAAAAAGAAAAAAAAAAAAAGCCTTTAGATATCATATGTGGTTGGAAATGATTTTTGGATTGATATAGATTGAATGTTTTTCTCTGTTAATTAGAGGAAGGAAGTGGGATAAATGTAAAGTTTTAAAAACTGCTGTTTCTCTTTTTAAAAATTTTTGAGAGATTAGGTGTTACTGAGACTCTTTTAAAGCTTTACTTATTTAAACATTCAGATACAATTGAAGATTCATCCTTAAGGATGGTGATATCAGAAATATAAGTGCTGTGTCATTGTCATTTCTTATTTTGGCCTACATAACCAGACTTCAGATATCATGCTGCCTGTATCACATGGCTGACGGTGGGAGGTATCTAGTGTATTCTTCCTGAATAAATAGATTGAAATTCATTTGGACAGAAATATTGCAGGCAAGTGCCTGATCCAAAATGCATTTAGTCAGGACTGAACACAAGCTGCCTGGATAGTTACTGTAAGTAAGCAAGCTACGCTTTTAGCTTTGTGATGCAAGGTTTTATGTATGTGAATATGTATGTGCAAGTGTATACAGTATTTTTATATCCAGAGGACAGGGCTCCTTAAATAGCGGGATGAGGGGGACTCTTTGGTAACTACATGAAAGTAAAATGTAACTTCTTAAATGTGTTATCAGTGTGTTCTTTCATGTAGGAATGTAGCTGTGTGATGGCCTCAGCTATTCTAGTAATCAAGGGCTCTCTGCTGTTGTTAATCCTATGATGAACAGCACAAATGGTGTTTATGAACGGGACCTTGCCAAGCCTGGAAGTTCCATCAGTTTGTAATAGCACAGCTGTTGTCCTTGAACTGTGTAGGGAAGAACCTAGGGGTCGACAGTTAATATATTCTACAGGGGATTTGGAGTTTATTGCTTGGATAGTCAAGATCTTCTTCAGTTGTCTGTTGCTATCTGCAAGTCTTGTTCCATTGGAGGAGCAGGAGAAATTCAGATTTGTCTGAGGAATCATATATGTCTGTAAACTGTTTAAGTTGGTAGTTGATTCCTCTTTTTTTCTTATTTATTTTTAATACCGAGAAGTATTCAGAAGTAGTTGATTCCTGTAGACATCCTTGTTAAAGATTTATTTTTAAGTGAAATATATGCTTGAAAGTATAAATCAAGGTTTTGTGGCTAAATAAATTAAAAATAACAAGCTTGGCTTGATGTGTAACAGGCCTCTGAAAGAAGTTCAGTAAAAAACAAATTTGGGGAATAAAGTTACCGTTTAGTAACTAAAAACCTGCTAAGCATACTAAAAAAATCTGATGTTGAATATGAAATTATTATGAAGCAGGCTGTACCTGTATCCATGTCAAGATTATAAATGATCTCCCACACTGGCGGCAACGTGAGGTTCCTTTCAAGCCTGAGGAACAAGCACTGTATTTTGGCCACAGCATTCTCACTAATGTCCTAGAATAGCAGCTTAGTGTTGGCTTTAGAATTCTCTGTCATTTAAATGTCATGCAAAAACAAACAGCATAAAAGAAAATATTAACCCAGATATCTTTACGGTTCTGTGTCTTGTCCATAACCCCCCACCAAAAAGGACAGGCTGTCAATCATAGAGAAAATATAAGTGAGCATTATAAACAGTATCCTACCTTTAATAATAATTATTAAAAGTTTATTAAATGGGTTGTTTGGAACTCAAAGTATGTTTGCCTCAAAGAAACAATGTTATAAATGATAACTTTGTTTCTAAAGTAGTCCAGGTCACTGAGAATAAAGTTTCTTCCTTTCTTTTGAAACTGACAGGAGACAGTATTTTGAAAGATACTAAGCTTGTCTTTGGCATTGTATTAACTCCCTTTCTTTTGCCTCCTAGGGCTCCTGGGCCTGTGTACCCTCTCCCTACTTTGATACCATATCCATATCTGCTTTATTCCTTGAAAGTTCCCATGTTGCCAGAGTATTTTTCTTTTTCACACCAGAACCGAAAACTCAGACATTTTCAATAGAACCATCTCCGGGATGAATTGTGGTCTTTCCAGAGGTGTATGTTTTAGAGGTGTATGTTTTCTTACCCACTTTTAAATTAAGAAATAGGATTCTATACTTTTAAAAAGAGAATGCTGGCTACTGCAAATGAATCTTGGTAGAAATTTGGCTAGTGTGACACAGTAAAATGAAAGTACTACAGTGGTTAGAAAAGTGAATATGACGGTGAGAGTTAGGCTTCTGTTCTTGGTTTTCTTCTTACCTTTTCTTTTCTCTTTTCTTTTCTTTCGTCAGGCTCTCACTCTGTTGCCCACACTAGAGTGCTGTGCTGCAATAATGGTTCACTGCAGCCTCAGCCTCCTGGGCTCTATCAGTTCTCCCACCTCAGCCTCCTGACTACCTGGGACTACTGGCATGTGCCACCATACCTGGCTAATTTTTGTATGTTTTTGTAGAGATGGGATTTTGCCATCTTGCCCAAGCTCTGTTCTAGCTTTTCATGAGTTCATTTTAGCTCCCATACCAGCACCTTTCCAGGAGTAAGTAGAAGAGGACAGAGACAGCAACAGGCCATTGGTAAAGCAGATTGCCAATTTCTCATCAGACAAAATGAGCACAGACCACGAGTGAGTAGCTCTAGATGCGAATGACCTAAAATTTTCAGGAGGACTTGGTGGAGCTTAAAAAGTTATTCAGAATCTCTGTATAATTAAGTTAGATAGGAACACTGTATGGACCAGTAAAATATTTTTAGTATATTAATTAATTCCAGAGGTTGTGAACTATCCAAAGTAAAACATACAACAGATAAAGTGCTGTGACCTCATCATATATTCTTATTTCCTGTTTATGAGCACCTAGCACTTAACAGTGAAGTACTCAAGAGAATACTTCATTATCATGCCATGTAGTTGCTTCTTGCCTTAGTTTAGCTTTTTTCAAAAACCCTGCTCACTGAATAGTTTCACTTCAGGCATGTTACCAGAATGAAAGATCAGATGTACACATTGCTGTGCTTGAAAATTGTGTGTTCCCTTGGTGGCTGGTTAGGTAAAATGGGGCTTATTTTCTGGCAGAGGGATGTTCAGTCTCCTTTGATGTTAGCCTGAACGGGGTAGAGTTTCTTAAGCTTCAGTCAGATTGGCTCCAGCAGGGCACCATGCACTAGTGAATTTGTTCCTTTTTGTGTTTTTTTTTTAAATTTTTTTTTTGTAGACGGAGTCTCACTCTGTCGCCAGGCTGGAGTGCAGTGGTGTGAACTCGGCTCACTGCAAGTGGTTCTCCTGCCTAAGCCTCCCGAGTAGCTGGAATTACAGGCATGCACCACCACACCCAGCTAATTTTGTATTCTTAGTAGAGACGGGGTTTCACCATGTTGGCCAGGATGGTCTCAATCTCCTGATCTCATGATCCACCTACCTCAGCCTCCCAAAGTGCTGAGATTATAGGTGTAAGCCACCACAGCTGGCCAAGCTTTTGTTTTTTAATAAATCTCAACCCCTTTATAAATGAGACTACTTAGGCTGGGCATGGTGGCTCATGCCTTGTAATCCCAGCACTTTGGGAGGCCGAGGCAGGTGGATCACCTGAGGTCAGGAGTTCAAGACCAGCCTGACCAACATGGAGAAACCCCATCTCTATAGTAAAAACACAAAAATTAGCTGGGCATGATAGTGCATGCCTATAATCCCAGCTACTCGGGAGGCTGAGGCAGGAGAATTGCTTGAACCCAGGAGGTGGAGGTTACAGTGAGCTGAGATCGTGCCATTGCACTCCAGCCTGGGCAACAAGAGTGAAACTCTGTATCAGAAATAGTAATAATAATAATTGGGACTACTTGATATATGAAATAATAATAATATGAAATAATAGTTGTTCATATTCACATTGAGGGTCTTACGAAGTTTATAGCCAACCGAAATGATGCAGCCAAATTACAAGCAGCTGACGGAATAATCAACCTCAGTAAACATTTAACATAACACTCTCATTTTACAGATTAGAGCACTCAGCCCTGAAAGGTGACTCATTCAAGGCCACAGTGAGTGTCAGATTAAACCAGTGCTTCAGTAAAACACAGGAACTTCTGTACACAGCTTTCAAATTCTCTTGACTCTTACTCACAATCTATTTAAAGTTAACTTTATTATCTGTATAGATAGAAGATGAATAGTATAAATGGTCAATGAGAGGTGATTTTTATTTTTGCTTTTTTTTTTTTTTTTTTTTTAGAATAAATGCTTCTCATTCACAAGGGTACATTTTTTGAACCTCCTGAATATCCAGATTTGAAAATAATAGTATCATATCCTTTTGTCCATAAAATATATAACTAAGCATTTAAGGCATAACTGAATCGTAAGTAACTTCAAATGATTCTGTGTGCGATGAAATTCATACATACATTTATTAAAATTAATTCTGGAATACTTGAAAAACCAGTTTAGCATCTATAGAACATTTGAAAAGAATTGTACTTAAAACATGCCACATGTTTCAGAATAGAATAAGATTGGATAATCTTTCTATTGAAAACTGGGGATTTCTGGGAAAAAAAAAAAAGACAGTATTTTAACTTGAAAGATGACACTAGCATTAGTTTTCTAGAATCATTTTCCATGAGGAGGGTGGGTGTGTGTGTGTGTGTGTGTGTGTGTCTGTGTCTGTGTCTGTGTCTGTGTTTTTTGTTTGTTTGTTTTTTGAGAGACAGTTTTGCTCTTGTTGCCCAGGTTGGAGTGCAATGGCACGATCTCAGCTCACCGCAACCTCCACCTCCTGGGTTCAAGTGATTCTCCTGCCTCAGCCTCCCGAGTAGCTGGGATTACAGGCATGCATCACCAGCGTTGCTTATTTTGTATTTTTTGTAGAGATGCGGTTTCTCCATGTTGGTCAGGCTGGTCTTGAACTCCTGACCTCAGGTGATCTGCCTGCCTCAGCCTCCCAAAGTGCCGGGATTACAGGCATGAGCCACTGTGCCTGGCCCTATGTTTGTGTTTAAAAATCATATTCTATTTATGTGTGGTGACAAGTAAAGAACAGCTTAACTGTTGATGAAATAAAGATACTAAGTGGCTAGCTAGATGCACTCATAGTCTTACGACCTTCCCACTTTCCAACTGTATAATTTGCTATCAGTTTTACCCTCTTAGGCTGAATTTTAGCCACTGTTCGTATTCCATGAACCACTCACAGGCCAGGAAGTCATCCGGGAGTGTGTGTGTATGTGTGGGGGGGTTGCTGAGGGTTGGGTAGAGAAAAGATTACAATGGATAAAAGCTGCCCTTTGATAATCTGCATTCTGATAAATGATATTTAAAATGTATTGGTGTTTTTGTCTGTATTTTTACCATGTGCCTTAAATTAGGAAAAGTTTTGAGTAGATTGTATCATGTAAATGTCATTATGTATTTCTCAGGAAAATTAAATTTACTGGGCTTTTATGGTATGTTGTTAAGGATGGCACAGATGTCCTTTTAAGTTCTCTTTGACAGTGAAGCTGATACAGGATTTTTGCTCCTTAGCTCAACTAGGTCCAGGTTTTTGTCTCATGAGCAGGAAGAATTAGGCACGCAGATGTCAAAGAGTTAGTGGAGTAGAATTTATTAAGCGAAAGGAAAGCTCTTAGCAAAAAGACAGAATGCAGTGGATGGTTCTTCTTTCCGAAGACAGGAAAGTTCTGCAGTATGGCTGAACCTGGGGCTATTTATGGGCTCAGAATGGGAAGTATGTGCTGACTGGTTTATGAGTATGCAAAAAAGGTCAAAGTGAAGACACCACTCAAAGGTGGGCAGGACAATGTAGAAAACCAATTAGGGAAGGGTAGGTTCAAGTTAAGTAGGTGAAGGATGGGGATCAAATCAGAGGAAAGTATGGCATATGGGAAGGCAAGTTCTCAATCTGATCCAAGAATTTACCTAGGACAGTTTCTGGATTGAAGATCGGGTTTCACTGGACCGCCCCTATCTGCCTAGACATTTGTTTGCCTCCTGCCTCTATCAAAACTAGTTACAGACATTCTTTTCAGTTTTTGGTTTATAACAGCTGTCAAAGGATAACTAGTAATCATAGTTGTCAGAGACAGAATAGGGAAAAAGTTACTTTTCATGGAACCTCTTGACATGATAATTTGTTAGACTTTTAAAAGCTCTTTAATGAACTCATTTCTCAGCATTTTCCCTGGTATGATCTGGAGTTACAATAATACTCTATATGTAAAATAGGCTGGATGAGCATAGAATAGGGCTTCCCATCCACATTCATCTGTTGTAAATGGGTCACAGGTGTGCCGCCACTGCTATTATAGGAACTTTTTTTTTTTTGACAAAGTCTTGCTCTGTCATGCAGGCTGGATGGAGTGCAGTGGAATGATCTTGGCTCACTGAAGTCTCTGCCTCCTGGGTTCAAGTGATTTTCCTGCTTCAGCCTCCTGAGTAGCTGGGATTACAGGCATGTACCACCTAAATAATAAAAATTAGCACCCAGCTAATTTTTATATTTTTGGTAGAATGGGGTTTTACCATGTTGGTCTTGAATTCCTGGCCGCAAGTGATCCACCTGCCTTGGCCTCTCAAAGTGCTGGAATTACAGGTGTGGGCCACCACGTCCCATCCCTACTGTAGGAACCACTGAATTCCTATTTATGGTTCCTTCAGAAAAGCTGCTAAATTCTGAATTCAGCAGTGGTTATTCAAATAGTGGAATTCATAATTCCAGTAGTGTGAGATGCTATTTGTTGTGGACAACAGCTCTGTCATGCCACAGGACCCCTTTTGGCAGCAAAGCTATCAGTTTTTGTCACTAGCCCCACACTAGTTGTATTAGTCAAGATTCTCTTAGAGGAACAGAACTAATAGGATATATCTCCAAAGGGGAGTTATTAAGTATTGACATACATGATCACAACATCCCACAATAGGCTGTCTGCAAGCTAAGGAGCAAGGAGAGCCAGTCCAAGTCCCAAAACTAAAGAACTTGGAATCTGATGTTCCAAGGCAGGAAGTGTTCAGCACAGGAGAAAGATGCAGGCTGTGAGGCTAAGCCCATTTCACCTCTTCACGTTTTTCTGCCTGCTTTATATTTGCTGGTGGCTGATTAGATGGTGCCCACTCAATTAAGGGTGGGTCTGCCTTCCCACTGACTCAAATGTTAATCTCCTTTGGCAGCACCCTCACAGACACACCCAGGATCAATATTGCATCCTTCAATCCAATTAAGTTGACACTCAGTATTAACCGTTGCAAGTCCACCCCTTGTCAACTTGAATCCTACATATCTCCTGAGATCATATGTAATCTTCAAACAAAGACAATAATAAGGTCATAATTATACCTAACATAGTATACCTGTCCTTCGTACAACCGGAAATACACTAATCCCCAACCCAAATACTATTACATAAAGTTAACAATACTTAAATGCTGATATGAAATCAATAAATCTTATGTCACATGATAAAGGAAAAAGAAATGTATGGTGGAGATATTAATACAAGTGTACGTATACACAAACATGTTTTTAACAAAAGTTGGAAATACTCATGGCAGTTACAGTCCTGATTTCTGCAACTGGTCACATGGTCATAGCTGGTATTGATGACTACCTTCTACTACCCATTCTGTATTAACTTTGCCTTCAGCAAGCACCTCAGCAGGTCATGTTTTTTTCCCTGGTGGAGTGACCCAAACCTTCATTTCTGAAGGATCCGGTTCATTTGTAGTCCTGCCTGGATTGGCTGTTGTAGTTTCACATTGACCTTAATCACAGGACATGGTAATACTAAGAGATACTAAGAGATAATGGATTACCTGTATTGCATACATTTACTTCCTTACTTCGTTGTGGAGTTGTAGACTGATTTCATCTTGATAGTCTGGGTCAGTCACCTCAGCCAACACTGTAACTCCCTTCTTAGGCTATTGACTTAAATGTAGAAGGAGCCCAAAGTGTCCAGGTGGCAATTTTAACTTCCAGTTTAATGGAATCGTTGTGTCTCCTGGTGGCAGCATTCCTCTCTCTGGAACTAAGACCTCTAGGCCAGCAGAACGTAATGTTGCAGAATAGGAAGCAAAAATTTTGCTAGTGGATCACTAGGGGTGATGGTGAGTGGTGCCACTTCCACTTCTGCTCCTTGATTCCTGACCTTGATTCCCTGAATCCTGGCAATGGGAGAAACAGTACCATTTTGGATGCTGATTCAGAGCATACATGGCCTTCTAGAGAACTTTGCCCCAGCCCTGCAAAGTATTGTCACCTAGTTGGCTTTGTAATTGTGACTTCAAAAGGCCATTCCACCATGCTGTCAATCCAGATGCTTCAGGGTGATGGGGAACATGGTAAGACCAGTGAATTCCATGAGCATGAGCACACTGCCGCACTTCTTTAGCCATGGTCAGGTAGTGGTGCGTAGAATACCATGATGGTGGATAAAGCATTCCGTGAGTTGGCAGGTGCTGTGGCTCACGCCTGTAGTCCCAGCACTTTGGGAGGCCAAGGTGGGCAGATCACTTGAGGTCAGGAGTTTGAGACCAGCCTGGCCAACATGGTGAGACCCTGTCTTTACTAAAAATGTAAAAATTAGCTGGGCATGGTGGCGGGTGCCTATAATCCTAGCTACTTGGGAGGCTGAGGCAGGAGAATCGCTTGAACCCAGGAGGCGGAAGTTGCAGTGAGCCAAGATTGTGCCGCTGCACTCCAGCCTAGGCAACAGAGTGAGACTCCATCTCAAAAACAAAACAACACATCCCATGAGTCCACAAATGGTAGTCTTGGCAGAAGCGCTGCATGCAAGATAGGCAAACTATATCCAGAATGTCTATTTGAGTGAGGACAAACCTCTTCCCTTTCCATGATGGAAGAGGTCCAATATTATTAATGTGTCCCAGGTAGCTGGGTGATCACCTGAGGAATGGTGCCTGCCATATTGAGGGCTTGGTGCTGGTCTCTGCTGCTGGTAAATTGGGCACTCAGCAGTGTCCGTAACCAGGTCAGCCTTGGTGAGTGGAAGTCCATGTTGCTGAGCCCATGCATATCCTCCATCCCTGCCACCGTGGCCACTTTGTTGGCCATGGGCAATGGCAGGGGTGGCTGGGAAAAGAGGCTGAGTGGTGTCCACAGAATGGGTCATACTATCCACTTGATTATTAAACTCCTCCTCCGCTGAGGTTACCTGTTGGTGAGCACTCACATGGGATACAAATATCTTCACAGTTTTTGACCACTCAGAGAGGTCCATTCGTATACCTCTTCCCCAAATTTCTTTGTCACCAGTTTTCTAATGATGCTCCTTCAAAGTCCCTGACCATTCAGCCAAACCATTGGCTACAGTCCATGAATCAGTATATAATCGCACATCTGGCCATTTCTCTTTCCATGTGAAGTGCAGAACCAGGTGCACTGCTCAAAGTTCTGCCCACTGGGAAGATTTCCCTTCACTGTTGTCCTTCAGGGATGCCCTAGAAAGGGGCTGTAGTGCTGCCGCTGTCCATTTTTGGGTGGTGCCTGCATATCATGTAGAACCATCTGTGAAGCAGGCCCTAGTCTTCTCTTCCTCTGTAAACTGATGGTAGGGAACTCTCCATGAGGCCATTGGTGCATGCTGGGGAAGAGAAGGCAGGGTGGTGGGAGTGGAGACCATGGACATTTGAGCCACTTCCTCATGTAACTTACTTGTGCCTTCAGGACCTCCTCGAGCCTGACTGTGTATATACCACTTCCATTTGATGATGGAATGCTGCTGTGCACAACCTACTTTATGGCTAGATCTGTCAGAAAGAACCCAGTTCATGATAGGCAGTTCAGGTCGAATGGTCACTTGATGACCCATAGTCAAACATTCAGTTTCTACCAAAGCCCAGTAACAGGCCAAGAACTGTCTCTCAAAAGGAGAGTAGTTGGCTGAGTACGATGGCTCACGCCTGTAATCCCAGCACTTTGGAAGGCCGCAGCGCACGGATCACGAGGTCAGGAGATTGAGACGATCCTGGCAAACGTGGTGAAACCCCGTCTCTACTAAAAATACAAAAATTAACTGGGCATGGTGACATGTGCCTGTAGTCTCAGCTGCTTGGGAGACTGAGGTAGGAAAGTCACTTGAACCCAGGAAGCAGAGGTTGCAGTGAACCAAGATTGCGCCACTGCACTCCAGCCTGGCGACAGAGCAAGACTGCGTCTCAAAAAAAAAAAAAAAAAGGTGGGGGGGCACGGAGATTAGTTATCTGCAGAAGATGGCAGGGACTTGCTCCAAAATCCTAGAGGTCTTCACTGTGATTCACCTATGGGAGCCTGCTAAAGGCTCCAAACAGCATCCCTATCTGCCACTGACACCTTAAGCAGCACTGGATCTGCTGGGTCATATGGCCCAGGTGGCAGAGCAGCCTGGACCTGTTGCAGAGCCTTCTCTTGTTCTGGACTGCACTCAAAACTGGCAGCCTTTCAGATCACTCGATAAATGGGCTTGAGTGTTGCCTCCAAAATCCAAATAGGCCCACTAGGCATTGTGCCTCTTTCCTAATTGTAGGAGGGGCCAAACACAGCAACCTATCCTTCACCTTAGAGGGAGTAACTCGACAGGCCCCACACCACTGCATCCCTAGAAATTTTACTGAGACAGAAGGTCCCTGAATTTTAGTCTGATTTATTTCCCATCCTCTGGCATGCAAATGTCATACCAGTAAGTCCAGTGTATTTGCTGCTTATTGCTCACTAGATCCAATCAGCATAATGTCGTCAGTGTAATGGACACCAGTATGATATCTGTGGAAGCGAAAAGTGATCAAGGTCTCTCTGAATAAGATTATGACACAAAGCTGGAGAGCCAGTATATCCCTGAGGTAGGAGAGTAAAGATATATTGCTGACCTTGCCCCTGAAGGCAAATTGCTTCTGGTTGGCCTTATGGACAGAAATGGAGAAAAGGCATTTGCAGAGTCAATGGCTGTATACCAGGTACCAGGAGAAATAGATTGACTAAATTAGGCAAAAGAAAGATGAAGGCTGCTCACTTAGACTTGAAGTAGTCAACCAGGGCAACTAAACAGCTGTCACTCATGGACTTTTCTTCCAGTGTGTAGTCAATAAATCGTCCTTTCCAGCTGTCTTCTTCCTGACTTCTGATTGACCCAACTCTAGACATGTCCCAAACCCGATAGGGGTAGGGATTGGTTTGTATTGGGAGAGATAGGAAGAATAGATTTCTGGGCAAACACAGGTAGTAGCCATTACATTATGCAACTAAGGATCTATTTGACTTGTATTTACCTTAACAACATAGCTTGTATGTCAGCTTATCCTATGGATTCTCTTGGAGTTTCTATTAGACTCTTTGAAAGCAATGGTAGTACCTTGCACACTTCATTTCCTAATATGCTTTGCTTTTGAATGGTGCTTAATTTATTGCAGGCCTTTGGCTTTTGTGTGTGTGTGTGTGTGTGTGTGTGTGTGTGTGTGTGTGTGGCGGGGTAGGTGGAGTCTCGCTCTGTTGCCCAGGCTGGAGTGCAATAGTGCAACCTTGGCTCACTTCAGCCTCCGCTCCTGGTTCAAGCATTCTCGTACCTCAGCTTCCCAAGTAGCGGGGATTATAGGTACCCACCACCATGCCTTGCTAATTTTTGTATTTTTAGTAGAGATGGGGTTTTACCATGTTGGCCAGGCTGGTCTCGGACTCCTGGTCTCAAGTAATCTGCCTGCCTTGGCTTCTCAAAGTGCTGGGATTACAGGTGTGAGCCACCGTGCCCGGCCCCTTTGGCTCTTTTTACTACATTATTTCTGTATTTTCTAGGCTGTTCACCTATGATTTTGCCTGTAGTAGATTTACTTTTTTAACTTTTATTTTAGGTTCAAGGGTACACGTGAAAGTTTGTTGCATAGGTAAACACATGTCATGAGGGTTTGTTGTACAGGTTATTTCATCTCCCAGGAATTAAGCCCAGTACCCAATAATTATCTTTTCTGCCCCTTTCCCTCCTCCTACCCTCCACCCTCAAGTAGACCCCAGTGTCTGCAATTTCCTTCTTTGTATTCATAAGTTCTCATCATTTAGCTCCCACTTATGAGTATTTGGTTTTTTGTTCCTGCATTAGTTTGCTGCAGGTAATATCCTCCAGCCCCATCCATGTTCCCACAAAGGACCTGATATCATTCTTTTTTATGGCTGCCGGTAGATTTACTTCTTAACATCAGATTATGTAATTAAGAGCCTGGTGGTATGTAAAAATATACATGACTACAGAGAGGGACTGTCTCCCCTAGCTAATTGAGGGAACATGTCTTTTTTTTTTTTTAATGCTGGCAGGACTTAGTAGTTTGGTTGACAGGGCTATCCACAAATGATTCATGAAGAAGCAGGTACTTACTCCAAGATAAGACCCATACCCACAGGCTTTGGTCAAGAAAGTTGATTTAATTTGTCCAATAGTAAGGTGACTATGTAAAGATCTGATTTGAATCTTACTGGCTATAACTTTGGATATATTGATTGTGGGGTTTTTTGCACCTCACTTTTCTTATAAATAGAAAGGACACAATTGCAATGGCTTTGTCCTGCTGCCACCAGCACCCCCCACCCCTGCCAAAATATGAAAAAAGAGTAACTAGCAGTGAGTTACCTTGGGTGAGACTGTCCATTTCTCAGTTTTAATTTTCTCGTCTTTCAAATGAGGGAGCCTCTTCTAGCTGTGAAATTTTATATTTTGATTTTTGTGTTTGTTTCAAACAATTGACAAGAGTTTCTAGAAATGTTTTTCCTGGTCGGGTGTGGTGCCTCATGCCTATGATCCCAGCACTTTAGGAAGCCAAGTCGAGCGGATCACCTGAGGTTGGGAGTTCGAGAGCAGCCTGACCAATGTGGAGAAACCCTGTCTCTACTAAAAATACAAAATTAGCTGGGTGAGGTGGCGCATATCTGTAATCCCAGTTGCTCGGGAGGCTGAGGCAGGAGAATCACTTGAATCCAGGAGGTGGAGGTTTCCGTGAGCTGAAATCGTGCCATTGAGCTCCAGCCTGGCCAACAAGAGCAAAACTCTGTCTCAGAGAAAAAAAAAAAGAAATGTTTTTCATTTTGCAGTGCTCATTACATGAAACATCTTTTTCTTCTTTACCAGGCAGTTGCAGTGGTGCAGAATGGCTGACCTCAGTCTTGCAGATGCATTAACAGAGCCATCTCCAGAAATTGAGGGAGAGATAAAGCGGGACTTCATTGCCACACTAGAGGCAGAGGCCTTTGATGATGTTGTGGGAGAAACTGTTGGAAAAACAGACTATATTCCTCTCCTGGATGTTGATGAGAAAACCGAGAACTCGGAGTCAAAGAAGAAACCATGCTCAGATACTAGCCAGGCTGAAGGTAAGTATTTAAACCAAGCTGCTTATATATGTTCAGAAAGTAAGTTACGGATTATGCCCGTGGTCATAATCCTGGAAACTAAGAATTGAGCTGAGTTTTTTTTTTTTTTAAGTATACCCTAGTAATTATATTTTGTTAGAAACCGACAAGATAGACTTAACCACCCTTTGAGTGTGTGTTCATGAGTCTATAGAAAACACCCTAATGTTTCTTCTGTAATGTTTCAACTACCATATAATCTGCTTCCTAATTCCCTAAATTAAGCTGTCTGCTGTGCCTTTTCTTTGAAAGTAGCTTTGAAAAGTTAGATAAAATTCTGTGCTTATATCAGAACTTCATTTAGACTGGAATCAGATGCTGTTTGTTGTCTTTGGGGTCATCCCAGGTCAGGATTAATTAAAGCCTGTAAGAGAAATTTTCCATTTTCCTGGATCAGATGTGCTAATATTGGTTGAGGATTTTTGCATCTGTTTTCATGAGGGAATTGGTCTGTAGTTTTCTCATAATGTCTTTTGACCAGTTTTAGAATTGAGGTCACCATGACTTCATAAAATGAATTGGGCAATGTTCCTTTCTTTCTCTTTTCTAGAATAGTTTGTATAGAATTGATATTTTTTTCTTCTTTTCAGTGTTTGATAGAAATCATCAATAAAGCTATCTGGGCCTGGAGTTTTCTGTCATATTTTTAAAGTAGGAATTTTAGTGTCTTTCAGAGATCATAGAACTCTTCCAGTTATCTATTTTGTATGTTAGCTTTGGTAGTTTATATCTTTCAAGGAATTCCTTGGTCCATTTTCTTGCATAAATGTTGCAAATTAATGGAGATAAAATTGTACCTTATGCTTTTAATGTCTGTAGGATCTGTTATGTCCCCTCTTTCATCTCTTTTATTTATTTATTTTTTTAAAGATGGGGTTTTACCATGTTGGCCAGGCTAGTCTTGAACTCCTGACCTCAGGTGATCCACCCACCTCGGCCTCCCATAGCGCTAGGATTACAGGCGTGAGCCACCGCGCCCAGCCCTTTCATCTCTTTTCACTTGTGATCCTTCCTCCCTCCCTCCCTCCTTCTTTCCCTCCCTCCTTCCCTCCTTCTCTCTCTCTCTCTCTCTCTCTCTCTTTCTTTCTTTAGATAGAGGTTATCAATTGTATTGAAAGATTCAGCTTTTGGTTTTATTAATTTTTTTTCTATTGTCTTTCTGTTTTTAATTTCTTCTCATATCTTTATTTTTTCCTTTTTTCTGTTTACTTAAGTTGATTTATTCTTTTTCTGGTTTCTTAAGGTGGTACCTTATATCAGGTTTTGATCTGAGACATTTCTAATCTAATAATTACTTAATGCCATAAATTGCCTTCTAATCACCATTTTAGCTGTGTCTCATGGATTTTTATATGTTGTATTTTATTTTCATTGAAAAATATTTTTACATATTTTCTTTGTGAATTCCTCTTTATGGCTGCCTTTTAGATGTTATCTTTATTTTTGGTTTTTTAGCAATTTAAATATGTTGTGTTTAGATGATACTTTGGAATTTTTCTGCTTGGGCTTCTGAGCTTCTTGATCTGTGCTTTTGATGTGGTTAAGTCTGGGACATTTTTGGCCATTATATTTTATTTTATTATTTATTTTTTTGCGATGGAGTCTCACTCTGTCACCCAGGCTGGAGTGCAACGATGTGATCTCCGCTCACTGCAACCTCCACCTCCTGGGTTCAGGCGATTCTCCTGCCTTAGCCTTCCGAGTAGCTGGGACTACAGGCATGCGCCACCATGCCTGGTTAACTTTTTGTATTTTAGTAGAGACAGAATTTCACCATGTTGGCCAGGATGGTCTTAATCTCCTGACCTCGTGATCCCTCCTCCTTGGCCTCCCAGAGTACTGGGATTACAAGCATGAGCCACCGTGCCCAGCCAGCCATTATCTTTTAAAATATTTCTCTTATCCCATTCTTTTTCTCTTCTCCTTCTGGGATTCCAATTATATTTGTTAAATTGTTCAGTAGTGTCCCTTATCTCTTCGATGCAAGAGATCCAGAGAAAATTCACACTTACATGCAGGATTGTTTACTGTCATGCTCACAAGAAGACTGGAGGCAGGGTAAGGAACCAGATAGAGCCTCCCTCAGTGGTATAGATCTGAAGAAGGCCACCACCACTGAGGGAAAAAAGAGAAAAAAGAGTTTTCTGTCCAGTTTTAGAATTGAGGTTACACTGACTTCATAAAATGAATTGGGAAGTACTCCCTTCTTTCTCTTTTCTAGAATAGTTTGTATAGAATTGATTTTTTTTTCAACATTTGATAGAATTTATCAATAAAGTTATCTGGGCCTGGAGTTTTTTGTCAGATTTTTAAACTGGGAATTTAGTTTCTTTCAGAGATTATAGAACTATTCCGGTTATCTAAAAAAGAGAGAGAAAAGAGTTTTTTCCTCTCTTTATTTCTGTTTGTGTTTTACTTTGGGTACTTTCTTTTGACCTGTCTTCCAGTTCCCTGATTCTTTTCCTAGTTGTGTTGAATCTAATGATGAGCTTTTAGTAGCCATTATCTACTTCAGCATCTTTTATGTTTTTAATTTCTAGCATTTCTGTTTGCCTATTTCTTATAGCTTCCTTCTTTCTGCTGAAATGTCCCATCTGTTCATGCATGTTTTCCGCTTTTTCTACTAGACTTTAACATATTAATCGTAGTTGTTTTAAATCTGATAATTTGAAAATCTGGATCATCTCTCAATCTGATTGTGGGATGTGTGTGTGTGTGTGTTAGTTTTTGACTGAATGCTGGATCTCACATGTAAAATAGTAGGCTGAGACCAAAATGGATTTTTGCTTGGAAATGGATATGTATCTTAGGTTTAGTCAGTTTAACCAGGAGCTGAGCTAGTTTTGGGTTTGTTGTTACCGTAATTGCCTTCAGTGTACTACTGGCTTCAGTCTCTTTAATTCTGTGCCTAGAGTGGTGACTGAGGCCCTGGAAGGTTTTTCTTTAATGTACTTGCTCCATCTTTTCAGTCTTCCCTGTGTACTGGTACCTCAGAGGGGTCCGTCTCTATGCTCTTTTCCCTCTTTTATCAGAAGAGTGCTAGTCAGGTGGCGGGCAGAGTTTTTTTTTATTGTCCCATTTTGGGCTTAATCCTATATTTATATATCATGGTTGAGTCTCTCTTAGTGATATCCTTCTCACAGTAGTAGAGTCTGGCTCTGTGGTAGACAGAGTTTGGTACTCCTTCCCCATGAGAGAAAGATTGCAGAGGGAGGGATTCATGCTTTTCCCTTAATAGTAGTGGCCTTCTCCAGGTCTGTACCACTGAGGGAGGCTCTATCTGGTCCCTCACCCTGGCTCCAGTCTTTGTTGTGAGTATGCAGTAGAAATCTGTGAAGACAGTCCTGCAAGTGAGTGTGAATTCCCTTTGTGTCTATGGATTTGAGGGGCCCCATAGTCTCATGCTAGCCTTTGCTTACCTTTAACACATCACTAAAATTTTTACTTTAATTTTTCTTAACTGCTTGTAGAGCACCCAGTATCTCTTCTTCACATGCTCTGACACAGGAGAGCTGGTGTTCACCTCTCATATCTCGTGGAGGGGCTTGTCTTTCTTTGGAGTTCATACTGCTAGGTAGCTTTCCAATGAATTCAAGTTTTTTTATAGTTGATGTGGCTGTTTCTTATTGTTAGGGTGGGAGTGACATTGCTTTTGGTGTTCTACAGCCTAAGTGGAAGACAAAAACTTGCTTCCTTTATACGTTCCTTTTTATATTTAATTTGTGTGTTGGGGAGGGGGCAGACCACAACTCATTTTAAAAAGTGCTGAGAATTTAAGATTTCATTATATCTATATATTTACTCCAGGCCAGGCATGGTGGCTCACGCCTGTAATCCCAGCACTTTCGGAGGCCAAGGCAGGTGGCTAACCTGAGGTCAGGAGTTTCAGACCAGCCTGGCCAACATGGTGAAACCTCGCCTCTACTAAAAATACAAAAATTAGCTGGGGGTGATGGTGTGTACCTGTAATCCCAGCTACTCTGGAGGCCAAGGCACGAGAATCACTTGAACCCGGGAGGTGGAGGTTGCAGTGTGCAAACTTTGTGCCACTGCACTCCAGCCTGGACGATAGAATGAGACTCTGTCTTAGAAAAAGAAAAAGGTGCTATCATTGCTTACAAAAGTGTCTTGACCTTGAAAAAGCTTATATTGAGAAATAAAGTTCATATTTTATTTTTATCCTTGAATTAGATTTTCGAGAAACTCATATATATATTTTGAATGGCCTAACAAATGCATATGTACAAATCAAATTGGTCCAAAGGGATATACAGTAAAAATAATTCTCCCAACCCCTACACCCTTAGCCAGATAATTCTCCTTCCTGGAGTAACCACTTGCCAATTTCTGGAGTAGTCTTTCTGAGTTAATAAACTTTTAATTATTACATATCAAAACTAGGTAGGATTTAATAATTTTTTTGTAAATAAAATAGTGTCTTAAAAACTTTCCTGCCGGGCGCGGTGGCTCACGCCTGTAATCCCAGCACTTTGGGAGGCCGAGGTGGGTGGATCATGAGGTCAAGAGATCGAGACCATCCTGGTCAACATGGTGAAACCCCGTCTCTACTAAAAATACAAAAATTAGCTGGGCATGGTGGCACGTGCCTGTAGTCCCAGCTACTCGGGAGGCTGAGGCAGGAGAATTGCTTG
>PVKV010031100.1:0-21427 GCA_004027835.1 Alouatta palliata
ATACCCAATCGATTGCCCTATGCTTTGTCTCCCAATGTCCACCCGATGGCCTCTGACCCCTATAAAACTCCTTGCCCTGAGAAGTCAAGCGCGACTTCTCTGGCCCCCTTTCCCGGACCACAGAACCTCGCCCGGGAGCTTAATAAATTGGCATTCGATTCTCCTCAGCTGATTTCAGTTTCCTCATTTTAGACTCAGTGATATTCCTTACAGGACATATATACATAAGGACCTCAAACAACCAAACAGGGAAACAAATCTAACAATCTGATTAAAACATGGACAAAAGATCTGAACAGACATTTCTCAAAAGACGACATACAAATAACAGGTATAAGGACATCCCTCATCATCAGAGAAATGCAAATCAAAACTACAATGAGATATCATCTCACCCCAGTTAAAATGGCTTTGATCCACAAGATAGGCAATAACACACACTGACAAAGTTGTGAAGAAAAGGGAACCCTTGTACACTATTGGTGGTAAATTAGTACAGCTAGTATGGAAAACAGTATGAAGGGTCCTCGGAAAACTAAAACAACTACCATATGATCCAGTAATCTCACTGGTATGAACATACGCAAATGAAAGGAAATCAGTGTTATCAAAGACATCTCCACACTCCTATGTTTACTGCACCACTATTCACAGTAAGGAAGATTTGGAAGCAACCTAAGTGTCTGTTGATAGATGAATAAAGAAAATGTAGTACATATATACAACGGAGCACTGACCAGCCGTAAAAAAGAATGAGATCCTCTCACATGCAACAGCAGGGATGGAACAGGAGGACATTATGCTAAATTAAACTAGCCGGATACAGAAAGATAAACTTCATGTGTTCTCAGGCATTTGTAGGAGCCAAAAACTAAAACAATTAAACTCACGGAGATAGAGAGTACAATGATGGTTACCAGAGGTGGGAAGGCAGTGGGGAAGGGAGAGACGTGGGGATGGTTAATGGGTACAAAAATATAGTTAGACAGAATGAGTAACATCTACTATTTATTACAACAGGGTGACCACAGTCTACAATAATTTACTGTACATTTAAAAATAACTGAAGAAATATAATTGGAATATCCGTAACACAAAAGAAATGACAAATGCTTGAGGTAACACATACCCCATTTACCCTGGTATGATTACACACTATATGCCACTATCAAACATTTATCTCACGTACCCATAAATATACACTACACACCTACCACGTGCCCATCAACACTTGAAATTTAAAAATACAGAAGCAATGTTTATGAAAGAAGTATTGGTCTCTTGGGAAACAAAGTGCAGAGAGAGCCCCGGATGACATCTGCTTTGTCCGGGAATCTGGGGGGAAGGGAGCAATGACCTGGATGTCCCTCTGTGCAGTGCCACTCATGCTGTCTTCTTACTCACCCGAACTTCCTTCCCTTCTACTATCTATACCCCCTCAGTGACAGCAATGTCAGGAACTATCGGGGTGAACAGGCCAGCACGAATACTGATGAAGGACAGTGATGTGCTCCTGAAGTCTGGACAAAGGTCAGCTTCCTTCTCAGGAAGAAGAGCCCAGGTTAGGAAGTGCAGGAGATCAAGCCAAGGAGAATACAAGAATGAAAAACACAGCTGACCATGGTGGCTCACACTGGTAATCCCAACACTTCGGGAGGCTGAAGCAGGAGGACTGCTTGATCCCAGAAGCTGGAGACTTGCCCAGGCAACATAGTGAGACTCTCTCTCTACAAAAAATTTTAAAAATTAACAGGGCATGGCGGCACATGCCTGTAGCCCCAGCTACCCAGGAGGCTAACATGTGAGGATTGCTTGAGCCTAGGAGGAGGAGGATTGCTGCCAGGAGTAGGATGATCACACCCCTGCATTTCAGCCTGGGTGAAAGCATGACACGCTGTCTCAAAAAAGAAAAAAAAGAATAAAGAAAAACACCAACCACCCCAGCACAGTGACCACAAAAACCAAACCAATCAAGAGGTACTAGGCACAAAAAGGGGGGAAGGAAGCAGAGACTACTAAAAATTCCAATAGGTAGAGAGTTAAGAAGCTGTTTAGATTATGTGACAAATTCAGAGACTCTGATGAGCAAATGATGGGAACTGAAGATGCTCTATTTCTAGGAACTTTCCAATTTGACTATTTCCCCCAGATCATTCAATAATAACAATGGCTACCATTACCAAGCATCTGGCATCTCCCAAGCTATACACATATTATCTAGTTATCTACCTGAACCCTTAAAATACCTGTACCAGGTTTATAGTATTCTCATTTTACAAAAGAGAAAATTGAGACCAACATAGGGAAGGAAACTTGCTAATTTCAAATGGTTAGCAAACAGCAGAAACCAGAACCATCTATCTGCAAAGCACACGCTCTTTCCACCGTATCAAGCTGTCCTCTTATCCACTATTTGGATTTTATCTCTCTGGCCAGTTGCTGATGCTGTAGAATTAGAATCCAGCTTCTGCTAAATCTAATTCTGTACTCTTTCTATAATATCTAATTCTTCCTAAATCTAGTTCTGTACTCTTTCTATAATACCTAATTCTTCCTAAATCGAATTCTGTACTCTTTCCATAAATAAGATACTGACTCAACAAACGGCACTAGAATCATTGCTATCCATATACAAAAAAGAACATCATGCACACACATAAATTAACTCAAAATGTATCAAATACCTAAATGTAAAACCTAAAACTATAAAATCTACTATGAAACACAGAAAAAATATCTTTCTCCTCTTGAATTAGGCAAATATTTTCAGCTACGGCTTCAAAAGACTGATCCATGAAAGAAAAATACTGAAACTATTTCAAAATTTAACACTTCTGCTCATCAAAACTTCTGCATTTCATTCTGTGAAGAGAATGAAAAGACCAGCCGCAAACTAAGAAAAAAAATATGTATGAAACACATGTCCAATAAATGACCTCTGTACAGGATAAGAACTCTCAGAATTCAGTAACAAGAAAACCCCCAATTTTTCAAATAGGCAAAAGCTTTGAACAGATATATCAAGAAATAAGATGTACATATGGCACACAAACACATGAAAAAATACCTTACAGTACTGCGAATTAAAACAACAATGCAACGTCACTACGCTAAATTTATTAGAATGATTAAAAACAAAAACAAAATCTGACAAAACAAGTGCTGGTCAGGATTGGGTAACTTGAACTCTCATTCAGTGTTGGTGGGAATTCAAAACAGTAGAGGCTACTTTGAAAAAAAAGTGCAGCAATTTCTTATAAAGTTAAATATATATTTACCATACAGCCCAGCAATCCCACTCCTAGGTATTTGTCCATATAAAATAAAAATTTATCTTTACACAATAACCTGTATGTGAATGTTCACAGTGACCCTACTGACAACCACCAAAACTGGAAAACCATCCGAATATCCTTCATTTAGAAAAATAAAGTATGAAACAGCCACACGATGGAAGACTACTTGGCAATAAAAATGAACTACTGAGATTGTACATAAATATGTATGAAAAGAATATGGCTGAATATCAAACGCTAACCAAAAGAAGCCAAAATGAAATGGCTGGTGAATTTATACGACATTTTGGAAAAAGTAAAACAGTAGTGACAGAAAGATCGGGGTTAGCAGGTGCTGGGAGTGGGGGGTGGAAATTGCTACAAAGCAGTATGAAGGAATTTGGGAGGGGTGGTGACAGAACTGTTCTCTGTCCTGACGGCGGGGACGGTGGTAGTCAGAGACTGTATCCATTTATCCAAGTTTGCAGAACTGTATACTAAAAAAGGGTGAATTTACTGAATGCAAATTATACTCCAATTCTTTAAAAAGTAAGAGAAGGAAGTATCTGCTACTCATATCATGATAGAAGCAGCACAGTGGAGAGGTCAGGGCTATATGCTTGAAAGCATCCACAAAATGGCAGTAAGAGGAACCCTAACTTTGATATGGTCGTGGAGAACTCTGCGGAGTACCCAGCACGCAGTAAGTGCCCCCGAAGCTTTCCCAGATATTCTAATTCACACTGCTGTCTGAAGAAGAGTCACCTTTTCTACAACAGTTCCTGAACACTACTGTGTACCTGTGTGCCATGTGTTGGGCTGGGGACAGTACTTGGTGCACAAGAATACATATTCTGTGTCACATTAGATGCCATCACCGAATCTATCCTCTGAGCTGGAGTGCTATGAAGCCAAAAGACAGTATAAAAGAATGTCTGTGCAAGAACCGGAAACGTGAGATGAATGCACATCACCACAAATTGTGGAGAGACCATCTTTTACCCCTAAGGTGGACTTTTGGACAAAACAGAGCCACACGAAGGAGCCTGGTGAGCACAGCTGCCTGTCCTCCGGGGAGAGGCAGTGACGAAGCGCCACACACCCTGTGACGTGGTGAGCAAGCGAGCCCAAGCATACACAGTAGCTGCACTGGTTATTCCTCAGCCGACTTCACAGCCCACTGCAGCACGCCCACAAGCCTCTCCTGGTTGTCACACCAGCACCGCAGATGCGATTATGTGGCGGTGAAGTCAGTAACTCCTTTCCTCACTTAACTGTGAATTTAAACAGAGTCTCATTCACTCTGAGGGAAACACATTTTTCTGGTTGTCTGGAGAAGACACACACAGGTAACATACAGTAATGTTAGGTTTTGACAACTTAAAAATGGAAATGAAAATGCGCGCGCGCACACACACACACACACACACTTTCTCTCTCTCTCCCCGCTCCTTCAATTCCCTGCCCAAATCTTCCTGAAGACAATATAGTTTGGTTATGATAAAAACTTTACAAACAAGAAACATTCTGCTCAGATTGTTAAAACCCAAAATTGGGAGGAATGCAGAGCTGGCTGGGCTCATCATCCTCCCATGAGACAGTTCTACTTACAAAATAGAGTAAGGCAGCAGCAAAAATAATCTTGGTTTACTAATGACCTTTAAGTCATTGCTCACGTTTCAAATGGACCCAGTTACCATAAAAACTTTTTCTTGGGCTGAGAACTTTCATTTCCTTTGACTATAGCTTTAACTCTACTATTCCTTCATTTTGTCTTCTTCAATCATTGTTTCTCCCTTTCACTCAAACCTGCCTCCCCCCGCCCACCGTTTTCACGGTTTAAGAGGCACAGCCTAGCTGATGGACAGCACGTACATGAACTGAGGCGGCTTCCACACAGCACCAGCACAAGTCACTTCTTTGTAGAAGCTGGGCTACTTCAGGGCTGCATAACTCATAGGTGCTGTGGAGGGTCTCAAAATAATCAAGGGAAGGCAATTCTGTGTTGCAGAAAAAGAGCTTTTCTGAAAAGAAGCTGAAATAATTACCAAAGACAATAATTAACATTGCTTTATATTCACAGAAGAAAATGAGAGGAAGTAGGCTTAGAATTGTAGTGTCAGGGAATGAGAAGTTTAATAAGGCTTCTCCCCACCACAGAACCATCTATTAAACTGCTTCCAGAATGGATATATTTTCAGAATGATCTTACTCAATTTCTCTTCATAGAAGACTCTGTGATAAAAAGAAGATACAGATTTTCTGCTCCTCGAATGGCTGAGAATGTGTAAAAGACACACACATGCTTAGAAGCCCTCAGGAAAATTCCATCACTATCTTCATGTTTTTTCTTTGCCTCCAAAGACTTAGATTCTTACCCATGTACCAAAAAGCAAACTGCAGACTTCCAACCAAGATGCTGGAAGTTCCAACGCTGAAGCACTCCCTTCTACTCTAAACCCATAGTAATGACAGGTAAAATATAAACACAAAAACCAAAAATAGCTTTGCCAAGTCAGAAATAAAAAAAGAGGCAATTATCTCCCTGGACCAAACTTAGAACCGAAATGCAAAGCAATAAACAAAGCTGAAGCTCCAGGGCCTGAGATCTGGAAGCAGGCAGCTGTGGCTACAAGCTGAGCTCTGGTGGTTAATGGGGAATAAAAATGATTCATGTAAGCATGCGGAGTACAGTCAACCTTAAAGCTTAAAGCCAGAGAATGGGGTCAGGTGCCCTTGCTTGAAAAAAGAGGTCGGGGGCGGGGGGGGGGGGAACAAACAAACAAACAAAAACCAGGGCGGATGACCTGTTGCCCCGAGCTAAATATTTACAGGAAGCTGTGGTCCTGAAGGGGCCAGAAGACAAACAGAGCCATGCTGTCGTATCTAGGTACACAGCCATGCTGCCTCCATCTAGGTACCCACATCTGCACTAGCCTCAGCATCACCTGGGCGCAAGGGTCCACACGCCATCAAGTTCTGGTTTTGAACTGGAGGCTGAGGGGCTTGGGGGAGGCAAAACTACCAGACAGATGAGAAGAGCACAGAAGGAGAGAAAAAGAACAAAGCTAAAAACCGTCCACTAAAAATGAGCCTGCCATACAAAATTCCAGAACACTGAGTAAAATGCAATGCTACAGAAGATAATCAACTGAAAACAAGCAGAACATACATTTCCTCCAGCAACATAAACTTTACGGAACTAACACTTAAAAGTGTGACTGGAATAACCAAAGAGATAAATAACGTAGTAGCATGCATTAAAGTAAAAAAGAAGTTATAAAACCAAAATGGGCACAAATAAAACACAAACAGAGATACGAAAAAGACAAATTTGAAATCTTGGAAATAAAAATTAGTCTTTACGCCAAAGCAGAAAGTCTCCCTAGCACCTGACTTAAGGGATCTGTAAGTTTACAAACATGGACAGAAAGCCAGAAGCTAAAATGGGTTCTCTCTGAGGAGTAGGATGTGGGCAGGAGCAGGAGAGGGAAAGGGTGCCATTGTTTTCAACTGGGTTAGAGTACTTTCATATTTCAAACTATGTACACATATTACCTTAATATAAATCTAAACAGGAAATGTAAAAGCCCATTTGCAAGAAATAACACTAATGAAGGATTATCTGAAGGATATGCAATCACTGCTTTCTTCCACAGGGACTCTATTTTACTCTTGGTCAGATATCATCTTATTAATTTGGCTGGGTGTGGTGGCTCATGCCTGTAATCCCAGCATTTTGGGAGGCCGAGGCGGGCGGATCACTTGAGGTCAGAAGTTCGAGACCATGGTGGCTAACATAGTGAAACCTCGTCTCTACCAAAAATTATAAAAAATCAGCCAGGTGTGGTGGTGTGCGCTTCTAATCCTAGCTACCTGGGAGGCTGAGGCAGGAGAACCGCTTGAACCTAGGAGGCAGAGGTTGGGGTGAGCCAAGATTGTGCCACTGTACTCCAGCGTGGGCAACAGAGTGAGACTCCATCTCAAAAAAAAAAAAAAAAAGTATTAGCTTGAGAGTATGTCATTCCCCTATATTGAGAAATATTATAAAACTCAGTGACTTTACTCTTTGTAAAGTCCAGTAAGAATGCTTTGTGAGTGCCTCAGGCTTCAGTGCAAGAAAAAAGTGCTCTGGCTGTGTTTTCATTCTTAGGGCTACTGTAAATTTTAAAAGTAGTTCTTTCAGGTTTGGCTGCTGATACATTAAGAGTAAATTTGTCATTTATTTCTAGCTGTCATATATCGCTTCTTGGTCTTTTGGTTAAGATCAAGTGCAGTACTTTTAGCTATTACATAAAGGATCATAGAGTATAAATTCTGGATACTAAACTGCTTTTGTCTTATTCTTTGTCACTTTTATTTCTCAAATAAAAATAAAATTTATTGCTGTTGCATTACACATGCAAGTATATACATAATATACATGTGTATGTATTTTTGTGAATGTGTGTGCATAAGCTACTTCAAAATCTTTCTGGTGGAGGAAACAGTCTCATTAGATAAAGGAGATTGGTATTTTGGGGAACAAAAGTAGGTTGAGTGTTAGGGTCATGACTTTGGAGAGCACTGAATGCCAGCCTAAGAGTGTGAAGTTTATCCTGAACACGAAAGATGATGCTTAATGCTTGAAAATTTCTGAGCAAAGTAGTAACATGGGAACAGTGGTATCTGGGAAGGTTTACCTAAAACAATGTGTTCCACGGATGAAAAGAATGAAATTGAGAGCCAGGTGAATAATTAGGGGCTATTTCAATAATCTAGCAGTGAGGCCACAGGGCTTTGGATAGATTGATAGATATGGTGTTTTAAAATAATTAACAGGACTTAGGAAAGGAAAATTGGCATGGCAAGCAGCTACAGTTTTGTTTTGTTTTTTTCCAACAAGGCATATGACGTCGAAAGCAGCATGTTATGTTCTAGTCACAAACTTACGGAAACAATCAATTCCATTTGGTCTGTTCATCTTCTCTTGCCTTGGATTCTGACCTGGGCAAGCCATGAGAACCCAAATCATTCCAAAACCTCCCTTAGAAGTTTTTTATTCCCGCCCCCCCCCCCCCAGAAATTAAGCTGCAGCTGATTACAAACGACAACTCTATACATGCAAATTATACTTGCTATTAAAAGGATTCCTGCCTTCCTGAAACCTGATATTGTGCAAGTCCAGTAATATGCAGATGTAGGCACATAATAAACATTGCTTGATGCAGAAAACTGGTGAGATGAATTTTCTAGGTTCCAAGAAAAGCAGAAAAATAAGCTTGGAAACTTTAAATCTAGGAACTGAAAATTAATTTTGATTAAACTAATGTTGAATTTATGATCTCCCGGGAATGGACTAAGCTGAATTTACCTCTATTATTTTTTCTAGGCAAATCAACAGTACAGACATCTCAGAGGGGTGTTTACATCACTCAACAGAACAAAATTCTCAGAGACTTAAAAATATCACTGAAAAATTAGTAGCAAACTAAGTTTATAGTCTCATCTGTGTATATCTTCATCTACTCTCTTCCACTAGAAAACACTTCATGGAAACATGGGAAAACAAGAGCTGGGAGAGCCCAAAGGCTGTCTAGTCTAATTCTTTTGTATTACAGAGGATACAACAAATGCAGAGAGGTTCAATGACTTGCCCAAGACCATTCTGTTTGTTAGACAAATACAGCATAGAGTATAATCCAGCAGAGTCATCAAGTACTGTTTTGATTACACCATTTGACTCGTCTCAATATTTGTAATGGTCATTGTTATGTGCTCATTTGAGTGGGCCACAGGGTGCCCAGATACTTGGTTAAACATTATTCTTAGTGTGTCTGTGAGAGTATTTCTGTATGAGCTTGCCACTGCAATCCACAGACTGAGTAAAGGAGACTGCTCTAATATGGCTGGCCTTCACCTCATCAGCTGAAGGCCTGAGTAGAACAAAAAGGCAGACACTCCCTCAAGTACAAGTAAAAGGGAATTCCTCCTGGCTTACTGCTTGAGCTGGACTGATCAGTTCTTGGAACTTGGGCCTGTCAGCTTTTGGAATGGAACTTACACCACTGGCTCTCTTGGTTCTCAGGCCTTCACACTTGTCCTGAAACTATACTATGGCTCTTCTGGGTCTCCAGCTTACCAACTGCAGATCTTGAGACTTCTTAACATCCATCATCATGTGAGACAATTCCTTAAAATGCATCTCTCCCCCACCCCACCCCACCCTGCTGGTTCTGCTTCTCTGGAAAACCCTAATTTTAATATTAAATAAACTTTAAGCTCAATAAAGAAAATGGGTATGGTAGACATTGTGAACTAGCAACCCCAAATCCATTTACACTCCTATTTTCTCTCGTCTTTCTCTTGTATATAGATTAAAAAGCTAAAATAGTTCCTAGCCTCTTTTACAGCTACAGATGGCCACATGACGCCATTCTGAATAGTAATGTGAATCACGTCATTTTGAACAATAAAGCGCAGGCAGACATCCTTCGGGGATCTTCCCTTTGCTCTTTGCCTTTTATTACCCCTTCTTTTTTCTCCAGAGCTCGGACACACTGACTGGGGTTTAGAGGCAGCCGTCATCTTCGGATGGTAAGGACAAGCCCACATGCTAGGGAAGACTGAGGAGGAAGACAGAAGGATTTCAGGTCCATGAGATCTGCGAGTAGCTGCTGTCATCTTGGATTACTTCTGCACAATTCTTAAGACACATGCACCCCACCCACTAAAGCTAGTTTTAGTTATCTGTTATTTATAGCCAAACTCTTTCCTAACATACTATTGCACCCCAGATTTCACCTGTTACGATGAAACTAAAATGACCATGACCACAATTTTATACAACAATTATTCATTCATTCAATAATTTTCTGAAGATCCACCACACTCATGGCATCTAAGAGGAACTAAATACAAGAGTCTTCCCATTTCCAACCGAAGATGCTAGTGGAAAGCTGGCTTGCTGCCATTCCAGATCACGGTGTGCGGAGGAACCCCGGGGCAGTTTCCCATCATTTCTGTCACTCTCGCCTGCGGCAAAAGGCTAACAATAACGTGAACTGAGTCTTCAGGAGCTATTAGCACTGGATTCAACTTTTCCCACGTAATTCCCTTATTTCTAAAAGTTCTTCTTAAGGCAAAACTAATCATGTTCACTGACTCCTACAGCATTAGAATGAGGTCAGGGTCCTTTCTCACACAGTGACAGTGACTACCTCTCTCGATTCATGGTTGGCACTGGAAGTACAGTGAGTTGTGGTATATTGGCAGGAGCATTAGATTTAGTCAAGAGATCCGAGTGTCACATCTGGTTTTGCCACTTTTTCCTTTATCGTATCCCAGAGGCTTATCTGTGAACCTTTCTGAGTTTCGCTCCCTAATTTACTTATTAATTACTGAGACCAAAAAAAGATAACAAAGAATTCTAACAATGTAGACATTCTTCAAAAGTAAGATTTCTTCAGACAACTCAATTATGTGAAACATTTAATATTGGATGTAAAAGTACGTAAGTCCAATATGAAAAAGGTATATGAGTAACAGAAGAGAAGTCCATTCATTACATTTATGGCATTTATTTTGTCTCTCCTTCCTTTCTCAGAAAGTAAAAGTCGTTAGATAAGTGATCTCAGTCTAATAATGTGCTGCAGTGGAAAGCTTTATGGAGCAAATATTAAAAAACAGAGATGTCATCAAGATGGCTGACTAGAGGCAGCTGGTACTCATCTCTTCCACACAAAAAAAACCAAAACAGTAAGCAGATAACCACACGTTAAATACAGTATCTAAGAGAGAACAATGGAATTCCACATGAGAGGGACAGGGACTCTCCAAGGCACAGAAAACAAGAGAAGATAAACAGCAGTCTCAGCCAGGACTAGGGGCAGAGCCAGGAAAGGCTCCCCGTTGTAAGGAAAAGGTAAGCAAGAGCTCTCCAGTTGTCCACATTACCACCACAGATGCCCGCCATCCTAGCCACAGGAGAGCTGCTCAGTCTCACAGGCCCTGAACCTAGTATAGGAGTTGACTGGAATCCATCATGGAATTGTTCCAGAGGGCATTCATGCTGGATTCTAGTCACCCCTCAGGACCCAAGGTGCTGTGGCATGGCACCATTTTGAAAGCCCAGTAACCACCAGACTATATCCTGCCCTGGACCCCAGAAGCCCCTCCATTTCTACATCCCTGGAATGCCACTGATATTCTCCCATATCCACTCAGAGGGCTGCAGTATCATGAGACCAGCTGGACCAAGTGGCATGGCTAGATATCCAGCACTCTAGTCCACACTGTGTCCTATACCCTGGGGACCAGGGGAACCAGTGCAACAGCGAGGCTGCCCCCAAGACAAATGGAGCTAAAGCGCATCTTCCTCAGAGCATGGGAGCTACCTGCCTGGGGCCACTGCCACCTACAGCAATGCCACCTCTTCCAGGGTCAAGGCCGCCATACACCTGCACATGCCTTCAGGGGACCTGAGAACCAACTCTCTGGGGCACAATGTTTAGAGGCCCCATGCATTACCTAAGCACACTATCTAGGAGCTGGAAGATTGGTTAAGCCTGCACATGGCATCAGGGGGACTGAGGACAGGCCTGGTTCAACCCATTCTCCAGTGGTGCCATATGAACCATTACAAGGCCTGCTCACAGTCCCATGGTATTTAGACACCTGAGGACCAGAATACCCGCCCTGCTGCCACCATAACCAGTACTCACATGTGCCACCAAGGGGCCCAAGAACCAGCCCACCTGGTGTCTCCATCCCCAGCAAAGGTTGCCCAAGCCTCCAGTAAGAACCACAGACTAAGCCACTAAGGAACTTGTAATCACTGCTGACACTGATTATGGACAAATAAATAATGTGGAGATCACACTACTGTGCGCACCCAGAGTCAGAGCAAAAGAAGTCTACCAACAAATACCATAAATATATCTACATGAAAAAGTCATTCTCTAAGAAAGTCAATACAAAAACTTAGAAGCAATTATGACACCAGATATACAGATGTAAGGACACAAGAAATGTAAAAAAGAAAATATGATACCTACAAAGGAACACAATAATTCTTCAGTAAAAGATATCAAAGAAAAGGAAATCTATGATATGCTTGAAAAAAAAAATACAAAATAATGATCTTAAGGAAACTCAGTGATATACAAGAGAACCCAGATAGACAATATGAAAAACTCAGAAAAGCAGTTAATGATCTGAATAAATTCAACATAGGTATCTTAAAAAGAACCAAAGAGAAATCCTAAAACTGAAGAATTCGATGAATGAAATTAAAAAAATATAATCAAGAAGCTTCAACAACAGACTAGATCATGCAGAAGAAGGAATTTCTGAATTAAAGGCAGATCTTTTGAAACAGCACAGTCAGTCCAAAGATAATGAAGATATAACAAAAAAGAATGAAGAAAGCCTAAGTGACATATGGGACATCAAAGTAAAAAGTATTCAAATATTGGAATTTCCAAAAGGAGAAGAAATTTTAAAAGTCAGAGAAAACCGAGGGGCACAGCAAGATGATAGAATAGATAGTTCCAACAATCACTCCCACCCCTACAAGGACACCAAAAACTATCCACACAGAAAAAACACCTTCATGAGAACCAAAAACCAGCTGAGCACTCTTAGTAATAGGTTTTAACTTCATATTGCGAAAAGAGGCACTGAAGAGAGAGAACAAACAGTCCTGAATCACCAATGCCACCTTTCCTCGACCCCCTCAGCAGTGATGCATGGTACAGACAGCATCTCTGTGTGCTAGGGAGGGATGTTATGGTTTGTCTCTGTGTCCTTACCCAAAGCTCATCTTGAATTGTAATTGGGGCTTGCACCCCCTGAAACAACAGCCTGAGCTGTACCTTGGTCCCTTTTAGCCACAGCTGGAGCAGCTGGGATGCAGGGCCCCAAGTCCTGAGGCTGCACACTGCAGGGGTCCCTGAACTCTGCCCACAAAACCATTTTTTCCTCCTAGGCCTCTGGGCCTGTGATGGGAGGGGCTGCTGTGAAGGTCTCTGACATGCTCTAAAGATATTTTCCTGATTGCTTTGGTGATTAACATTTGGTTCTTCATTACTTATGTAAATTTTTATAGCCAGGTTGAATTAATCCCCCAGAATATGGGTTTTTCTTTTCTACCACATCAGGCTGCAAATATTGACTCCACGTCTCACATCCAGGTCACGTAGGGATTACAGGAATTACATCTTGAATTGTAATTCCTATAATCCCCAAAAGTCAAGGGAGGAACCTGGTAGGAGGTGACTGAATCATGGGGGTTGTTCTCCTGATAGTGAGTTCTCATGAGATGTGATGGTTTTATAAGGGGCTCTTACCCCTTTGCTCTTCATTTTCTCTCTCACTTGCCACCATGTAAGACATGCCTCTTCCTCTTCCACTATGATTGTAAGTTTTCTGAGACCTCTCCAACTATGTGGAACTGTGAGTCAATTAAAACTCTTTTCTTTATAAATTACCCAGTCTCAGGTAGTATCTTTATAGCAGTGTGAAAACAGACTAATTTAAGAGAGAATACAGCAGTTGTGAGGCATTGAACTCAGGTGCTGCCCTGTCAGAGCAGAAAGGAAAACCAAACCAAACTTATCTGATGTCTGCCCACAGAGGGAGCATGTAAACTGGCCCTAGCCAGAGGGCAATCGCCAATCCCAATCGCCAATCCGAACTTGAGTGCCTGCAAACCTCACCACCAAGGGCCAAAGTGCTCTTGGTCTCTAAGTAATCTTGAAAGGCAGTCTAGGCTATAAGCACTGCAACTTGTAGGCAAGTCCTACAGCAAAATTAGGCCTGCAGACAGTGGACTGGGGAGCATGTGACATACTGAGGCACCAGCTGGGGCAGCCAAGAGAGGGCTGGCATCCTCAGCCTTTGGAAAGGGGAGGGAATAGTAAGAAAGACTGAGTCATAGTTTTAGTGCCAGTTGAGTCATAATATCAAAGAATACCAGGTAGACTTCTAAGGTTTTTGACTCTAGTACCTGACTCTCAGATAGCACTTCTGAACCCACCTGGGGTCTGGGGAACCTGACAGCCCTGAAGGAAAGGACAAAGGCCTTGCTGGCTTTGCCACCTGCTGATGGTAGAGCCCCAGACCCTTGAGCGAACACAGTCGGTAGCCAGGGAGAGGTTACAGAAGGCTTTGGGCAAGACCCAGCACTACACTGGCTTCAGGTCTGCATAAAAGCAGAAACACAGAACAATGAAGCAAAACAGAAAACTCAGAAACAAATCCACATACCTATGGTGAACTAATTTTTGACAGAAGTGCCAAGAACATACACTGGAGAAAACAGTTTCTTCAGTAAATGGTGCTGGGAAAATTGGATAGCCATAGGCAAAAGAATGAAACTATGCCACTCTCTCTCACCATATACAAAAATCAAAATGGATTCGAGACTTAAATCTAAGACCTCAAACCATAAAACTACTACATTAAGAAAATATTAAGGAAAATCTCCAGGACACTGGTCTGGGCAAAGACATTTTGAGCAATACCCCACAAACACAGGCAACCAAAGAAAACATGGACAAATGCGATCATATCAAGTTAAAAAGCTTCTGCATAGCAAAGGAAAAAACAACAAAGTGAAGAGACAACCCACAGAATGGGAGAAAATACTTGCAAACTACCCAACTGACAAAAAAATATAAAGAGCTCAGAATATATAAATCATCAGAGTATATAAAGAGCTCAAACAGCTCTACAGATAAGACAAATCTAATAATCTGATCAGAAGATGGACAAAAGATTTGAATAGACATTAGTCAAAAGAAGACATACAAATGGCATACAGGCATATGAAAAGGTGTTCAACATCATTGTCACAGAAATGCAAATCAAAACTACAACGAGATATCATGTCATCCCAGTTAAAACGGCTCACACTCAAAAAGACAAGCAATAACAAAGGCTGGCGAGCATGCAGAGAAAAGGGAACCCTTGTACACTGTTGATGGGAATGTAAATTAATACAACCGCTATCAACAACAGTTTGGAGATTCCTCAGGAAACTACCATATAAAACAGAACTGCCATATGATCCAGCAATCCTACTGCTGGGTATATACCCAAGAGAAAGGAAATCAGTCTATCCAAGAAGTATCTGCACTCTTTTTTTTTTTTTTTTTTTTTTTGAGACAGAGTCTCACTCCGTCACCAGGCGCCAGGCTGGAGTGCAGTGGCGCGACCTCGGCTCACTGCAACCTCCGCCGCCCGGGTTCAAGCAATTCTCCTGCCTCAGCCTCCCGAGTAGCTGGGACTACAGGCACGTGCCACCACGCCCAGCTAATTTTTGTATTTTTAGTTGAGACGGGGTTTCACCATGTTGACTAGGATGGTCTCGATCTCTTGACCTCGTGATCCGCCCGCCTCGGCCTCCCAAAGTGCTGGGATTACAGGCTTGAGCCACCGCGCCCGGCCCGGTATCTGCACTCTTATGTTTGTTACAGCACTGTTCACAACAGCTAAGATCTGGAAGCAACCTAAATGTCCACCAACAAATGAATGGATAAAGAAAACATGGTATATATACACAATGGAATACCATTCAGCCATTAAAAAAATGAGATCCAGTCATTTGCAACAACATGGATGGAAATGAAGGTGATTACATTAAGTGAAATACCAGTCACAGAAAGACAAACATTGCATGTTCTTATTTGTGGTTATCTAAAAATCAAATCAATTGAACTCATGGACAGAGAGTGCAGAAGGATGGTTACCAGAGGCTGGGAAGGGTACGTGGCTTATAGGAGAGGTGGGAATGGTTAATGGGTACAAAAGAAATAGAAAGACTAGCTAAGACCTACTATTTGATAGCACAATAGAGTGGCTAGAGTCAATAATTACTTAGTTGTATGTTTTAAAGTAACTTTAAAAAATGTAATTGGATTGTTCGTAACTCAAAGGATAAATGCTTGAGGAGATGGATACCTTCTTCTCCTTAACATGCTTATTTCACATTACATGCCTCTATCAAAACATCTCATGTACCCAATAAATATATACCCCTACTATGTACCCACAAATTTTTTTTTTAAATAATGAAAATAATTTAAAGTCAGACAAGACCTACTTAATGAAATCACAGCCAAAACTGAGGTAATTCATCACTACTAGACTAGCCTTAAAAAAATTTTTACGAGAGTCCTATAACTGGAAGCAAAAGGACAGTATTTGCTATCATTAAAACACACAAAAGAAGAGAACTCACTGATAGAACAGATATACAAATGAGAAAAAGAAGGGAATCAAATGTTATCATTACAGAAAACCACCAAATTGTAAAAGCAAACAATAAAAGAGGAAGAGAGGAACAAAGGATATACAAAACTATCAGAAAACAATTTTTAAAATGTCAGGAATGAGTCCTCTCATATAAATAACAACCATAAATATAAATGTTTTGAATTCCCCTAATTAAAAGATACAGATTGGCTGAATGAGTAGAAAAAAATAGAATCCAACTATATGCTGCCTACAAAAAAACCCATTTCAGCTGTAAGACAGATTTAAAGTGAAGGGATGAAAAACAATACTCCATGCAAACAGAACCCAAAGCTGAGCAGGAGTAGCTGTAGTGTATCACACAAAATAGACATTAAGTTAAAAAACAAAGAGAGACAAAAAAAAAAAAAAAAGGTCATTATGTAATGATAAAACTATCAATTCAACAAGAGGATATAACCACTATAAACTTATATGCACCCAAACTGGAGCACCCAGATATACAAGGCAAGGAAAGACCCAAACATAATAAAAGTTACGAACTTCAGCATTGAACAGATCATCTAGACAGGAAATCTACAGAAAAATATCACAATCTACACTACAAAACAAAAGAACCCAACAGATGTTTACAGAACATATCCAACAACTGCAGAATATACTTTCATCTCATTAGTAAATGGAACATTCTCCAGGATAAATGATATGCTAGTTCCCAAAACAAGGCTCAAAAATTTTTAAAAATTGAAATCATATCAAGTATCTTATCAGACTACAATGAAATAAAACTAGAAATCGGTAACATAAACTTTGGCTGTACAAATACATGAAAATTAAACATGCTGCTGAATGACTATTGGGTCAATGAAGAAATTAAGAAGATCACAAACTTTCTTCAAACAAACGAAAACTGAAATACAACATATTAAAACATACAGGTCACAGCAAAAGTAGTGTTAAAGAGGGACGTTTGCAGCAATAAACACCTACATCAAATATTTCAAGTTAAAAAGTCTAACAATGCACATCGAGGAACTAGAAAAACAAGAATAAACCAAAATCAAAATTAGTAGAAGTAATAAAAATCCAAACAGAATTAAACCAAATAGAGATTAAAGAACAATACAATACAAAAGATCAATGAAACAAAGTTTTTTTTTTTTGAAGAAATGAACAAAATTAGTAAACCACTTGTTAGACTAACCAAGAAAGAAAACTCAAATAAGTAAAATCAGGGAGGAAAAAGGGGACATTGTAACAGACGCCCCAGAAATTCAAAGCATTATTACGGACTGTTAGGAAAAACTGTAGGCCAATGAACTGGAAAACCTAGTAAGAAATAGATAAATTCCCAGTCACATACAAACCACTGAGATTAAACCATGAAGAAAACAGAAAATGTGAATGGAACAACAGCAAGTAATGAGATTGAAAGAGTAATAAAGTCTCCCATCAGAAAAGCCTGGGACCTGATGGCTTCACTGCTGAGTTCTACCAAACATATAAAACAGAATGAATACCAATTCTACTCATACTATTCCCAAAAAAAAAAAAAAAAAAACTAGGAGGATGAAATACTTTGAAAGTCATTATATAAAGCCAGCATTACCCTGATACTAAAACCAAAGACACAACAACAAAAAGTTACCGGCCAATGTCACTGATTAGCACAGATGCATTTTTTTTTTTCTTCAACAAAATACTGGCAAACCAAATTTAACATTAAAAAGATCATTTACCACAATTAAGTGGGATTCATCCCAGGGATGGAAGGATGGTTGAACATATGTAAATCAATAAATGTGATACATCACATTAACAGAATCAATGACAAAAACATATGATCATTTCAGTAGATGCTCAAAAAAACCTTCAATAAAATTCAATATGCCTTCATGATAAAAAATCTAAACAAATTGGGTATGACAGTAACATACTTCAGAAAAAAGGGCCATACATGACAAACCCCAAACTAGCATCACACTGAATGGGGAAAAGTTGAAACCCTCTCCTTTACTATCTACTTTTACCACTTTTACTCAACACAATATTGGAATTCCAAGCCAGAGCAATTAGACAAGCGAAAAAATTAAAGGGCATCCAAATTAGAAAAGAAACCCAATTAACCTTGTTCACCAACAGCATGATCTTACATCTAGAAAAACCACAGGACTCCAACAGAGACTATTAAACTGATTAATTCCGTAAAGCCACAGAATACAAAATCAACATGCAAAACTCACGAGCACTTCTATATGCCAAAAGCAAACATCCGAAAATAAAGAAAGAAAGCAATCCCATTTGCAACAGCTACAATAAAATAGCATAAACACATAGGACTAAACAAAAGTGAGCTCTCTACAATAAAAACTATAAAGCACTGATAAAAGAAACTGAAGAGAACATAATAAACAGAAAAGATATCCCATGTAGATTAGAAAAAATATTGTTAAAATGATACTACTCAAAGCAATCGATATTTTCAACATAATCCATATCAAAATATTAATGACATTCTGCACATAAGAAAAAAGCAATTCTGAAATTCGTATGGAACAACAAAAGCAATCCTGAACAAAATGAACAAAGCTGGAGGCATCACATTACCTGACTTCAAAATGCTCTATAAAAGTACAATAACCAAAACAAGCACGGTAACAGCATAAAAATGGACACACAGATGGATGGAACAGAAGAGAATAGAAAACCTAGAAACAAATCCACACATTTACAGTCAATGGATTTTCAAGAAAGTCACCAAGAACATACACTGAGAAAGGAAAATCTGGATAGCCATATGCAAAAGAATGAAACTAGACCCCTATCTCTCACCATATCCAAAGTCTTATCAAAACTGCTTAAATATTTGAATATAAGACCTAAAACCAAGAAACTACTGTAAGAAAACATTGGAGACACACTTCAGGACATCTGGGTAACTATTTATTGAGCAAAACCTCAAAAGCACAGGCAAGCAAAGCAAATATGGAAACAAGAGATTACATCAAGCTAGAAAGCTTCTGCACAGCAAAGAAAATAATCAATGAAGTGAAGAAACAACCTATAGACTTGAAAAAAAATACCTGCAAAGTATTCACTAGATGAGAGATTAATAACCAGAGTATACAGGAACTCAAACTCAATAGCAAAAACCAAATAATCCAATTAAGAACAGGCAAAAGTCTGAAAAAATATTTCCCAAAATATTCATACAAATAGCCAACAGCTATATTAAAAAATGTTCAACAATATTAATGGTCAGGGAAATGCAAATCAAAACCACAATGAGAAATCATCTCCCCAGTCAAAATGGCTACTATGGAAAAGAAAGAAAATAACAAATGCTGTCAAGAATGTGGAGAAAGGGGAAGGCTCACACATTGTTGGTGGAATGTAAATTAGTACAACTACGGAGAACAATAAGGAGGTTCTTCAAGAAACTAAAAATGCAACTATTGTATGACCAGGCAATCCTGACACTGGGTATAGATCCAAAAGGAAGGAAATCAGAATACCAAAGCGGTATCTGCACTCCTGTGTTTACTGCTGCACTACTCACAATAGCCAAGGCACTGATGAACTTAAGTGTCAATCAATGAATGAGTTTTTTTTTTTTTTTAATGCAACATATAAAGACAACTGAGTACTTTTCTTCTATAAAAAGTAATGAAGTCCTGTCATTTGCAGCAACATGGATGGAACTTAAGGACTTTACATTATGTGAAATAAGCCAGACACGGCAAGACAAATATCTCATTTTCTCACTCATACACAGGAACTAAAAAGAAGCTGATTTCATAGAGACAGCGAATACAATAGTGGTTTTGAGGCTGGAAAGAGCAGTAGGTAGAGAGGGATGAAGAGGGGTTGGTTAACCCATGCAAGATTACAGTTCAATAGAAGGAATAAGATCTAGTGTCCAGCTGCACAATAGGCTAACTGTAGTTAACAATGATTGACTGCGTATTTCAAAATAGCTAGAAGAGAAAATTTAGAACGTTCCCAACATGAATAAATTTTTGAGGAGATGGATCTCCCAGTTACCCATATTTGAGCATCACACATTGTATGCTGGTATCAAAATACCACATGTACCCCATAAATATGTACAACTATCATACATCAATAAAAAATGTTTAAAAAGCAATAAAGGGCATTTAAATTGGAAAAGAAGAAATCACACTGTCTTCCGTTTGCAGACAACATGATCTTATATATGGAGAAAATGAAAGACTTCACCAAAATACTCTTAGAACTGATAAATTCAGTAAAGCTGCAAGATATAAAATCAACAATGCAAAAATCAGCAGTGTCTCTATACACCAATAATGAACTACCTGAAACAGAAATCAAGAAAGTAATCCCATTTACAATAGCTATCCACCCCACAAAAAAGACACCTAGGAATAAATGTAACCAAGGAAGTGAAAGGCCTCCACAATGAGAACTATAAAACACTGATAAAAGAAATCAAAGAGGACAAAAACGGAAAGACATACCATGCTCATGGGTTGGAAGAATATTGTCAAATGATAATACTATCCAAAGCAGTCTAAAGGTTCAATGCAATCCCTATCAAAACACCAATGATAGTCCTCACAAAAACAGAACAAATGATTCTAAAACTGATATGAAAACACAAAAGACTCCAAATAGTCAAAGCAATACTGAGCAAAAAGAACAAAGTGTTCTAGGCCGGGCGCGGTGGCTCACGCCTGTAATCCCAGCACTTTGGGAGGCCGAGGTGGGCGGATCACGAGGTCAAGAGATCGAGACCATCCTGGTCAACATGGTGAAACCCCGTCTCTACTAAAAATACAAAAAAATTAGCTGGGCGTGGTGGCGCGCGCCTGTAGTCCCAGCTACTCGGGAGGCTGAGGCAGGAGAATTGCTTGAACCCGGGCGGCGGAGGTTGC
>PVKV010031101.1:0-11121 GCA_004027835.1 Alouatta palliata
GGCTCACGCCTGTAATCCCAGCACTTTGGGAGGCCGAGGCGGGTGGATCATGAGGTCAAGAGATCGAGACCATCCTGGTCAACATGGTGAAACCCCGTCTCTACTAAAAGTACAAAAATTAGCTGGGCATGGTGGCACGTGCCTGTAGTCCCAGCTACTCGGGAGGCTGAGGCAGGAGAATTGCTTGAACCCAGGAGGCAGAGGTTGCAGTGAGCCGAGATCGCGCCAATGCACTCCAGCCTGGGGTAACAAGAGCGAAACTCCGTCTCAAAAAAAAAAAAGAAAAAAAAAAAAAATTAGCCAGGCTTGGTGATAGGTGCCTGTGATCCCACATACTCTAGAGGCTGAGGCAGGAGAATCACTTAATGAGTGATTAAGACAATGAGCCGAGATTGCACCACTTTACTCCAGCCTGGGTGACAGAGTGTGTGACTCTGTCTCAAAAACAAACAAACAAAAAGCAATTATCATACTATAAAAAAAAAATCATACTAAAACATCCCCAATAATCACCTATTTTTTATTGCACTTTGTAGTTTTCACATCTTATTTGACCCTCAGAGAAATACTGTGAACTGGGTAAAAGAAGCCAGAGAGCTTACATAACTGGCTCAGAGGATGTGGTGGATGGAGCTGCACTCAGGCTTTTGGAGCCTGACAAAGCATTTAGAGCATGAGCAAGAGGAAGGTCGGGCAGCTTTGATGTAGGAAGAGAACTACTTAGATACTGACCAGTAAGTGATGATGGAAAAAAGGACTTGCCCAAATTACTTTCCAAAAAGTCTCTGTTTGGAGACATTTCAGGTTTAGAAATGAACATTTTTGAGATGATCTGGGAAGATTTGAAATCTTGTGAAATCCCTTCAAAATCTGAAAGTTAATGTGTCAGAGCCCAGCATCTGTTTTGTGACTAGACTTTTCTTGTGTGTCTTATATTGGTTAGAGGGCATGATTTGATTATGTGGTCAGGAACAGTCTGGGCAGAACTGTTAAATCATCAGTTCTTCTCATATTGGCTCCAACCTTATTTTCTTATGGTTGTTTTTCAGTTTTATGAAACCATTTCCCCCAAACACCTCATCAGTGACTCAGTATCCGAACCTTTTACTCCAAATACAATTTCAAAACAGATATGCTCTCTCCCTGTTAACTATTTCAGTTGAGACCCAACCTTCCATTAACAGAATAAATCTCTGCAACTGTTGGTTTCAGCAAGTTGGTAAGAGGGATTTTGGTGGTAGGGGACAGCAAAGCAGGAAAGGGTATGTTCTCATCACGCATGGAAACGTGCTACTGAGATGGTGTTTACTCGTAGTAACCACTTAATCCAGGAAATGCTTATCCAGGTTCTCTTACTTCCTGGATTTTTTAAGGAGAAAAGTCTACCAAAATTTTTTAAAGCAAATTTGTAATCTACTAGAATAATTCATTTTTTTTTTGAAGGCAACAAGTGACTCTTAGCTAGAAAATAAAAAGTATTACTCTCGTTTCTATTTACTTTAGGGAGCATTTTGCCAAACAAAAAGTCATATATTTAATTAATTTTTAAAAGGGAACTTGAGATTTTAGTATTTGGCTTATTACACATAAAGTTTGAGATCCGGGACCTGAGAATTTCCTTCTGTGCTTGCACACATGCTTTGAAATGTCATAACCTACTTGAGTCCAGCATCTGGCAATTCGTTATCCTGAGCAGCTAATTTTTCAGTGTGGTTCCTCTGGGGCTTCGTGCAAAGTCATACAACACAGCTGACTACAGCGTAGTGACCTGAATTCAGATCAAGTGCCAAATGAAGTTTACAATTCTGTGGCATTCAGATCTAACAAGGGAGTTATTTAAAAAAGAGCATTTAGTCTTAGTTGATTTAGTAGTTTGATGTGTATCTTGGTATTTTTAACATTATACCTAACACAGAAACATGCTGAATATTATTTTCTTACATACTGGGCATCTTCTCTATGGCTCAGTTTTCACATAGGTGAAATGAAGATGTTAAAAATAACTTCATAGGGCTGTTTTGGAAATTAAAAAATATACTGTTAATGCATATTATAAAGTGTTCATTAGGTGGTATTCTTATTGCATTTGATGTGATTTATTTATGAATATGAAGCGTCAAGTTTCCTTGACCATAGCAAATACATACATAACCCAGAATATGAACAATTCACTTTTCATAAGTTTTACTCACTCTGAAATACTATACTCCACTTATGATAATGACTCCATTTGAGAAATCTCATTACTTGGGATTGGTACCCTTTCTATTACAACAGGAACTCTAGCTCCTCAAATAGACTCACTTTCTAGTAGAAAAATATATTTTTATATTTCACATAGAATCTTATTTAAATAACTAGAGCAGTGTCCAGTTGAGTCCTTACTTCTAACTTAAAACTACAGATACAGTAAGATCAAGGATCATACTGTAAGAACAAAGGCAAAAGTTAGGTAGAAAAGGGGAAGAGAAGAAAGTTTTATTAATTTTTTAACTAAAGAAAGCTACTATAATTGAATGTAAACTTTAGCTGCTACTTTCCTGGCAGCTAGAATAAAAGTAAGATCATTGTCCGATAGAATTCAATGTCTCTGTTTATAAGAAGAAGAAAACACTGTAATCTTTCTCAAAACCTACATGGAACAAACTGGAACAAATATATGATTAAAACCAAATTAAAAATAAATAAATAATTTCACCACCACTGTCACCAAAAACAAATGAATTTCTTGGATAGGAAAACATGGCTAAGTTGGTAATTGACTGAGACATTAGCCTGGTATGTTATCTGTGATTGCATTTTATTAAACTTGTATTTACAGAAATGAAAAAAAAAAAAAACTGACTTTTCATACAGTTTGGTATATTCATAGCAAAATATGAATAGAAAAAACACCTTTGGAATCTTGATCAGTAAGCCTTTAGTGGTCCATTGGTGTAGAATGGATATTAATTTAGGGAAATAAGTCTAAGTCAAGGGTGATGCCGAAGTGTTATAAGGCTTATTCATAATCACAACATTTTTCAGATATTTTCCACTTTAAATCTGAAACTTTAATTTCTTAGGTAAAAATCTCTGTTTTTTTTAATTTTTCTTTTTTTTCCCCCAGAAGCCCAAGATCAAAAAAATCTCTGTTATTTTAGAAATATTTTAACTTTTGTTTTTATTTGTAAAATTTCTGTTTCACTTCTCTCTTTCAGGGTTGAGAATTTCCTAAGTGTGAGATGTCTGCCTCTTTCTTAGTAAAAGAGGATTTACACATTTCAAAATACTTTTTCCCCAGGTATTTTTGTTTTGTTTTGTTTTTTGTTTTTGAAGGTAGAGTATCCGCTCCAAGCCTGGATTTCAGTGGCGCGGCCTTGGCTCACTGCAGCCTCCGCCTCCCAGTTCAAGAGATTCTCATGCCTCAGTCTCCTGAGTAGCTGGTATTACAGGTGTGCACCACCATACCTGGCTAATTTTTGTATTTTTGGTAGAGACAGGGTCTCACCATGTTGGCCAGGCTGGTCTCCAACTCCTGGGCTCAAGTGATCCGCTCGCCTCAGCCACCACACCCAGCCTGTTTCCAGTTTTTATTCTTATTTTTAAACTTCATCTTGGAAATAAAACTAAAAAAAAAAAAAAAAAAAAAAAAGGCAGTAGCTGCTGAATTGTTTTGGGAACTCTATAGAGTTCAGGTTCCTGGTCTAGTTAGCCATAGCAGAATTTATAAAAATCTAAAACGTTAATGATGCCTAAAAGGCAGGCTGCCTCACTGAGATGAATGCTTTGCCTGGCCTGATAACAGAATTAAGGAAAATTGAAACTTCAGCATTTTGAAGATCATTGAGGGTACCATTTTGTGTGTGTTCGAATAGTTCATGAATAATGTTTAGATGGAGTCCATATAAACCCAATTCATGTTCGAGTGAGAAATTTTTACATACAGAAAACTTGTATCTAGACAGTAAAAGCAACAGAAGAAACTGGAAAAGTCCACTGAAAGCATGTTAGGAGTGCTTCCTCTCCCTTTTTATACTACTAGAAAATATAAAGCAAAAGTAATTTTGATTACATATGCCAAGGATACTCTAATGGTGTATGTTTTATATCTGCCATAACAGAATGACCTAGCGTCTTTCACTGTCAAATTGAGTTAGCTGTGGTACATATCATGGATGGTTTCAAAGCTATTTTGAAACCATTAATAAGGCATTTACAAATACCGTAATAAATGCTTATAGTATATGCTACTGGTGCTTTCAGATTGCTGCTTTGCATGCATCAAATCCTATTTATAAAGTGGCATTATCCAAAGTGAATAGGGAAAATGGTGTAGAAAGTCAGGTTTTTTTTTTTTTCACATTCGGAAGTAGAATCCTTCTTTCCAGTGAATTGAGTCAGCATTTCAGAATGAAAAATTCGATGTGCAAATATCCCCAAGATGCCTGTAAAATAGGGTCACTCAAAATGGTAAAAAGTACAATGAATTTGCATTTAAGTGTCCTTGGACTCTTTCAGGTGCGGGAAATGAGTGATGAGTAGCTGACTCAGGAACTATAGCTAACCGCTTTTACATATAGCATATTTTTACTGTGCAGTAAAAAGAGAAGAAAGTGCTTTGTGATAATTTCCCATGTACAAGAGATACTAATGAAATAAAATTTTTTACATGGAAACTAATCAGTGGGGACTCATGCATGTATATTGATATATATCATATATGTCGTGGAATTATAATTATATTTGATAATTCTATAATTATCTTTCTCCTAAACCACAGTGCTAGGCAGAATCTGTGATGGTAGTCTGTCGAATGCATGGTTGCCTGGACACACGTTATAAATCTGATTACCAAAAAGCATGCATGTACAGAATATGATGTTTTTAATAATGATAGGCTATACTTCAGCTTATATTTCACATTAGACTGGTAAATTGTTTGGCTTTTTTTTGTATGTATGTAACAGAGTCTTGCTCTGTCACCTAGGCTGGAGTGCAATGACACTATCACAACTCACTGCAGCCTTGACTTCCTTGGCTCAAGCAATCCTCCTACCTCAGCCTGCCAAGTAGCTGAGACTACAGGGATGCACCATCGCACCTGGCTAATATTTTAATTTATTGTAAAGATGGAATCTCAGTATGTTGCCTAGGCTGGTCTCGAACTCCTGGGCCCAAGATATACTAGGATTATAGGCATGAGTCACTGAGACCAGCTTTTTTATTTTGGTAAGCACTAGGGTCTCACCATGTCACACAGGCTATAGAGTACTGTGGTGTGATCATAGCTCACTGTAACTTCGAACTCCTGGCCTCAGCGATCCTCCTGCTTTAGCCTCCCAAGTAGCTGGGACTATAGACATAATGTGCCACCATGCCCAGCAATGATTGGTGGACTTTTATTCATTTTTTTAAAAATAAGGGGAAAAAAAAAAAGCCCACCTTTAACAAAACCTCTAGAATGTTATTTCTTGCTGATTTTTAACTCTCAGTCTCTTGTGTTCTTTGTCCATCAAGTAAGAATTCTTTCTACACCAACCTTTCAAAGTAAGAATCAAAACAATATTGAAATAGTTAAAACTTTTCCCAAGAATTGCAATGATTTCTTAATAAAGCATTTGATATATGGGCCAACTAATGGAATAGATTTAGCCAAAAAGTGATTTTTGAAAAGTAAGTTCAGGAAACCTCCCAGAATATTAATATATAAAGTATACAATATAACTAATTAATGGAGAATTTGGGAAATAAGGGACTTGGAAATTAAGATCTGCGAAGACCAATGTCTTTCTAATAGGATTTCCAGAGGCAGGTGATACTTTAAGATAGTGGGGAGAAAATAATGAAATGATAAAAGCATTCTTCACAAGGCTGAAAAAAGCCGTAAAATTCTTTAGTTTGAAAGGGCTCACTATGTGTTGAATCACATTATTTTAAAAAAGTGAAATACTCAATTATTCCTAGTAAAATTTTAGAACTCTATGGAATAAACAAGATATATATACCTACATATTCCCCTAAGGGAAAAATAAGTGACAAAACATGCAGGAAGTGGACTAAAACCACATTTCTTATGAGCAGCATTTGATTCTAGCAGATCATGGAGCAGTACTTTCAAAGTTCTGAAAGAAAATAACTTTGCACCAAAAATCTCATGTAGCCAAAACTATTTGCTAAGTAAGAAGGCAGTGATAAAAAGATATTCAAGTATGCATGGAAATAAACTATTTATTATCAAATTATCTAGGCTTCCTATATGAAAAAATATATGTGAGGAGTTTCTCCAATGAAATGGTAGAAGAATCCAAGAAAGAAGATAACCTGAGATGTAAGAAAGAATTGCAGGTAAATTGAGGAAAAACAAAAAAATTAAAATGAAATCTACTTGAGCTTGAATCTTGGGATATTTTCTTTCAAAAAGGAGAAGTTAAATGGCATAGGATCACATTTCCTCCTCTGTGGATCTATTCCACAATACTTAGTTTTATAGTAATATATATATATGTATATATAATTATAATATTCTAAATGCTGCCTGTTCATTCTCAGCCTCCAAAAATCACCTACTGAGAAAGAACAGAGTACTGGGATCTAGTTATGGAATAGAATTTAATGGCTTAAAAATAAACACTGACAGTGTAAAATAATGCTGTAATAAAAATCAAGAAATAAATATAGGAATATATTATAGAAACCTGGCCAGGTGTGGTGGCACTCTCCTGTAATTGCAGCACTTTCGGAGGCCAAGATAGGCGGATTGATTGAGCTCAGGAATTCAAGTCCAGCCTGGGCAACACAACGAAACACATCTCAACAACAACAACAACAGCAACAAGAAACAACTACTCAGGAGGCTGAGGTGTGAGGATTACTTGAGCCCATTAGATTGAGGCTTCAGTGAGCCAAGGTTGTGCCACTTAACTTCATCCTGGTCAACAGAGCAAGACCTTGTCTCAATAAAAGAGAAAGAAACCCCAATGGTATCTATCAGAAGAACGAAAACACGGAAGATACTCTTTAGAAAATATTATTCCCCAAGAAAGAGTGTATTAGGGAAAGGAAAAATTTCAATTTATACTTAAAAAAATGCAGGTATTACTTTCTCAGTTTTAAGAAAAGCTTAAGCATTTAGAGGTACTTTAATCAATAGGGGATTCTTAAATTATATATTTTTTCTAATAATGCAGCAGGTAAAACAAGTGGAAGATTTCTTTGTGTACTAAAATCAAGTTTCAAGTGAATCCAGTAAACTAAGTCACAGTATAGGTATGCATGACATGATCTAATTTAGTTTAAAATGCTTTTATGTTTATATATATTCATGTGGCAAAAAAATCTAGAAGGCTATTCTAACTTCAGCTTTTTAAAAAAATTGTACTTTGTGCTCTGGGGTACATGTGCAAATCCTGCATCCTGCAGGATTGTTGCATAGGTACATACATGCCATAGTGGTTTGCTGTCTCCATCCCCCTGCCACCCCATCACCTACTTCAGGCATTCTCCCGTTGTTATCCCTTCCCATCCTCCCCGCCCCCAAACCCCCAGCCTAGTGAGTGTTGTTCTCTTCTCTATGTCCAGGTGTTCTCATTGTTCATCACCTGCCTATGAGTGAAAATGTGGTGTTTGGTTTTCTGTTTTTGTGTCAGTTTGCTGAGAATAATGGTTTCTAGATTCATCCATGTCTCTACAAAGGACACGAACTCGTTTTTTATGGCTGCATAGTATTCCATGGTGTGTATGTGCCACATTTTCTTTGTCAGGTCTATCATTGATGGGCATTTGGGTTGGTTCTGGGTCTTTGCTATTGTAAACAATGCTGCAACAAACATACGTGTGCATGTGTCTTTATAATAGGTTGATTTATAATCCTTTGGGTATATACCCAGTAATGGGATTGCTGGGTCAAATGGAATTTCTCTTTCTAGATCCTTGAGGAATCGCCTACAGTCTTCCATAATGGTTGAACTAATTTACGTTCCCACCAACAGTGTAAAAGTGTACCTTTTTCTCCACATCCTCTCCAGCATCTGTTATCTCCATATTTTTTAATGATTGCCATTCTAACTGGTGTGAGATGGTATCTCAATGTGGTTTTGATTTGCATTTCTCTAACGACCAGGACGATGAGCATTTTTTCATGTTTGTTGGCCACATATATGTCTTCTTCTGAAAAGTGTCTGTTCATATCCTTCGCCCAGTTTTGAATGGGTTTGTGTTTTTCTTGAAAATCTGCTTTATTTTCTGGATATTAGCCCTTTGTCAGATGATTAGATTGCAAAAATGTTTTCCCATTCTGTTGGTTGCCGGTTCACTCTAATGATTGTTTCATTTGCTGTGTAGAAGCTCTTAAGTTCAATTAGATCCCATTTGTCTATTTTGGCTTTTGTTGCCATTGCTTTTGGTGTTTTAGTCATGAAGTCCTTGCCTGTGCCTATGTTCTGAATGATATCGCCTAGGTTTTCTTGTAAGATTTTTATGGTGTTAGTTCTTATGTTTAACTCTTTAATCCATCTGGAGTTAATCTTTGTGCAAGGTGTAAGAAAGGGGTCCAGTTTCAGCTTCCTGCATGTGGCTAGCCAGTTGTCCCAACACCATTTGTTAAACAGGGAATCCTTTCCCCATTGCTTGTTTTTGTCAGGGTTGTCAAAGATCAGATGGCTGTAGATGTGTGGCATTGTTTCTGAGGCCTCTGTTCTGTTCCATTGGTCTGTATCTCTGTTTTGGTTGCGGTACCATGCTGTTTTGATTACTGTAGCCTTGCAGAGACACAGCTAAAAAAGAAAACTACAGACCAATATCCACGATGAACATTGATGCAAAAATCTTCAATAAAATACTGGCAAACTGAATCCAACAGCACATCAAAAAGCTTATCCACCATGAACAAGTAGGCTTCATCCTGGGGATGCAAGACTGGTTCAACATACACAAATCTGTAAACAGAACCAAAGACAAAAACCACATGATTATTTCAATAGATGCAGAGAAGGCCTTTGACAAAATTCAACAGCCCTTTATGCTAAAAACTCACAATAAATTAGGTATTGATGGAACGTATCTCAAAATATAAAAGCTATTTACGACAAACCCACAGCCAATATCATACTGAATGGGCAAAAACTAGAAGCATTCCCTTTAAAAACTGACACTAGAAAAGGATGCCCTCTCTCACCACTCCTATTCAATATAGTATTGGAAGTTCTAGCCAGAGCAATTAGGCAAGAAAAAGAAATAAAAGGCATTCAGTTACGAAAAGAAGACGTCAAACTGTCCCTATTTGCAGACAACATGAATGTATATTTAAAAGACCCGATCATCTCAGCCCAAAACCTCCTTAAGCTGATAAGCAACTTCGGCAAAGTCTCAGGATACAAAATCAATATGCAGAAATCACAAGCATTCCTATACACCAATAACAGACAAACAGGGAGCCAAATCATGAATGAACTCCCATTTAAAATTGCTACAAAGAGAATAAAATACCTGGGAATACAACTAACAAAGGGTGTAAAAGATCTCTTCAAGGAGAACTACAAACCACTGATCAAGGAAATAAGAGAGGACACAAACAGATGGAAAAACATTCTATGCTCATGGTTAGGAAGAATCAGTATCGTGAAAATGGCCATACTGCCCAAGGTAATTTATACATTCAGCGCTATCCCATCAAGCTACCATTGACCTTCTTCACAGAACTGGAAAAATCCACTTTAAATTTCATATGGAACCAAAAGAGAGCCCTCACAGCCAAGACAATCCTAAGCAAAAAGAACAAGGCTGGGGGCATCATGCTACCTGACTTCAAACTCACTTCAACTTTTTTACAGTTCTGTACATATTAGAGGTTAACAGGGGCTTTTAAGAAAATCACTTTATAGGTTATAATGCTCAATAAAGATATTTTGAAAAATGAAATTGTTTGAAGCCCAGAAATGGGGAATGACTTACCTCAGATTAACCAGGAAGCTGGTAGCAGAGTTAGGACTAAAATCCAGTCAGTGGAGATGTTACAAAGGCTTGGGAAGCTTTAGCTTTCCCCCTTGAATTTCCATCAGCACTCTTAAGCCACCTCTAATAATAACAGTAATAAAATAGTAATGACAAATATGTGTTAAATTTAATGTGAAGTGTGAGTAAAAATATCTTTAGGGGAAAAAAGTCTGTGTTCCTCACATCTTGACTGGGGAGATGATCAAGAAAGGGTTAATAAAGGGAAGGTATTCAATGGGCATAGTTTATTTCATAGACTGAGATGGGACTGGAGCTGTGACCAGTTATGTCAAGGAGTGTGAGAGAACACACACAAAGAACTCAAGTGACTAAGGAAGTCTTTTCTGCTCCTAGTCGTGTTTCTATTGCAAGAATTAATTAGTATAGAATTGACAAATAGGGGAATGCTAATGAGTTAATGTGGTAGTCTCTTTGGTTTATTAAGTGATTTTTCTTGATGTTTTAAGGGTTTTCTTCATCAAGTAGTAGTAGCTAAATCCAAGGCCCAGTAAATGCCAGCACAGCCCAGCAAGGTGGAAGATTGGAGAAACACAGTAGTGAACATCAGACCCCTTGTCCCTCGCTTGGTTTGGTCACAGTTATTCCCAGTCTTTGTGTATTTTCAGAATTTAGATCCCTTTCTTACATCCTCTTTCAAGCTCCCTTAATCGTTAAAAGTATAGATGATTGGGCATGGTGGCTCATACTTGTAATTCCAGCACTTTGCAAGGCTGAGGTGGGTGGATCACTTTACCCCGGAGTTCAAGACCAGCCTGAGCAACATAGGGAGATGCTGTCTCTACAAAAAAAATTAGCCAGATGTGGTAGGATGTGCCTATAATCCCAGCTACTGGGAGGCTGAGGTGGGAGGGTTGCCTGAGCCTAGGAAGTTGAGGCTGAAGTGAGCTATTATTGTGCCATGGCAGTGCAGCCTGAGCAATAGTGTGAGACCCTGCACATTCATTCGTTAATTCATCCCTAAATAAGTAATAAATGTGTAGTTATGTATGATAATATTTCTTTATTAAGAATTGACTTTTAAAAATGGTGCTAGTCACGAATGTTCATTGCAACACAGTTTACAATAGCAAAGACCTGAAACCAAGCTAAATGCCCATCAATGATGGACTGGACAGGGAAAATGTGGCA
>PVKV010031101.1:11221-21527 GCA_004027835.1 Alouatta palliata
ATGCAGCCATGAAAAACGATGAGTTTGTGTCCTTTGTAGGGACATGGATGAACCTGGAAGTCATCATTCTCAGCAAACTGACACAAGAACAGAAAATCAAACACTGCATGTTCTCACTCATAGGCGGGTGTTGAACAGTGAGAACACATGGACACAGGGAGGGGAGCATCACACACTGGGGTCTGTTGGGGGGAAATAGGGGAGGGACAGCAGGGGGTGGGGAGTTGGGCAGAGATAGCATGGGGTGAAATGCCAGATATGGGTGATGGGGAGGAAGGCAGCAAATCACACTGCCATGTGTGTACCTATGCAACAATCTTGCATGTTCTTCACATGTACCCCAAAACCTAAAATGCAATAAAAAAAAATAAAATGAAAAAAAAATGGTGCTAGTTTTATAAATTTAGATTATTACTTTTTTAGGGATTTGGTTATAGTATTGTGTAGGGTTTGAATGTTCTGTCTTATGAGCCCTCATGTCATAAAATGTTATATACCATATTTTTCAGGAATGTATATATCCAATTATAATAAGTCTTATAATAAGTCTTTAGTCTGTAGAGTAGTCCTTTCTTTGATGATGGAAATCTTTTATATCTGTTTCTAGTGTTGTAGTCAATAGCCATAGTGGCTGTTTAAGTTTATTAAATTAAATAAAAAATTCAGTTACTCAATTGCACTAGCTGTATTTCAAGTGCCGAGTAGCCACTTGGTGACTCATGATTCCCATACTGGACAGCACAGCTATAGAGAGAGCTTAGAGCTTGTAAGGGTCTGTGAACCCCTTGAAAAGACCCCAAGGGCTCTTTCCTCAGCCCTCCCCTTCTTAGAGGTTAGGAATTTGCTCTAGAAGAGAAATTCAGAGAGAGGTTGTAGCATAATGTGGGACATGTGGAATACAGGGGATGGAAGCTCTGTTTTGAAGTGGTACAACTGTGAGTCTGATTCTGCCTGTGAGCTGGAGATGGCTCACCCTAGATGTCTTTTCTATCTAGATATCCTGCAAAGCCTTACTGTTGCCCAGCTGAGACCCGCAACTGTGTTTATCTTTATAGTTATGTATTTCTAACCAGATTATAAGGAGGTTGAGAGTGGGGTTGTATTTTATAATTCTGCACTCTCCACAGTGAATAACACTTTGCAGCATATTTAGGAAGGACATAATTATCTGGCTGGAAGGTGATGTGCTTTTATATTCCAGTCAAAATTGAGAATAGTTTTTTAATTTTGGGGTACTAGAATGACTAAATATAGGATTGTTAGGTCAGAAACTAATCAAAGTTTTATGACACTTTCCAATTACAATGGAGAAGGCAGTGTTAACTCCTGTTTTTTATTCTATGATGGTACACCTTCTGCCTCAACCTTACACTTAGAGGCAGGTCTGTTAATGAAATGTTTGACTTTTTGTTTTTGCTAAGTTAGTAAACTCAAAAGACCTACTATTTTTGATACTAGGATAATAGTAATCTAATGCAAAGTAAAACATGAGTCCTTGTTGTAAGATTTGGTTTAATATCACATTCCACTTCAGTAATCTGTGCATTTTCACATGCACTCCTGCTTTCTCCTTTTGAACTGCAGCATTTTCACAGGCGATAAACTGATTTTCCTTCCTTTTTACAGGTTTTAGTCACTCTTTATGTTACTTCTGAATTGGTTTAAATAGGTGTATTTTAATATAATATGTAATTCTGGTTCCAAAATGTATAGTTACAGAGGTTTCTTTTCTAAGCTTTAACTGATTTGTATATTTGATTTTTAAATTAACATTTACAGTGCAGCGTGTTATTATGCTAGGTGGTTAGCATTTCTTACAAGTTAGATGGAATATTATATGAAATATTTTAAGATACTAAAATTTAAAAAGCATAGTGGCATGGCTAGGCAAATAACTATCACAATGTGAACCGAAGCAGTGCTTTTCTTCTGTATGGTATATGTTCTGTAAAGGGAGCTGCCATTGCTTCCTACCTCATTGTAATTCACACTGCATCCAGCACTACTGGAAAACTAATGAAAATGCTGGGACTACAGGGCTTTATTTTACTGTTGAGAATTCTCAGTGGTTACAGTATTATGTAGTGCCTAATTCTCCTGGTGTCGCCTTCTTTTTAAATAGTGATTTTTATTTTCAGTCCAGTGATCCATTTCATTCATTAACCCCCTAACCACTGAGTAAGCTTCATGTCACAAAAGAGTTTCCAAGGGAAGACGCAGGCACTGAATTTATTATAAATATAGACATTCTAATTCTTTCTGTATCTCAATGTATGTATTCTCATTTGGATAAAAAACTTTGACTTTTTTTTTGTTGTTGTTTCTGACCAATGAATGAGTACAGAAAAACTTTGACTTTTAAGTTAGAAAGGATCAAAGTGCTGGAATAAGAGAATAAATGCTGTGCTTCTCCTGGACTGTGATCTCAAGCGATACAGCTGTTGCCATAACAAAATTAGGCTAAATTTCATAAATTCTGTTCAGTGCTTCCAAGGACAAACTAAACTGGAGCGTAAGGATTTTCATGTTACTTTTCCCCTTTCATTTGATTTCCTCTCCTTAACGTAAAATAAACATTGGTTGTGCCCTTCCTTTTGAAAAATTGATTTGCTGTGAGAAGTTGACTCATATTAGATCTTGCATATAATTTGTACAAATTTGTACCCAAAGCAGTAATTATCATTCATACCATGCCTTTTTGTGTCAAGTGCTGTTTCTGATGAGCAACTGGAGCCTCAGATGACTTAAGGCAGTTTTGAAATGTAAGAGATATCTCTAGGATATTGTGAAAGGTCTCGTGATGTTATTTTGATTTTTCCCTTGCAGTTTAAAGAAAGTAATTTCTTTTTTCTGTGTATCAATTGGAATGTGTATGTACATTATAGCAAGAACCAGAAAAATATTTTTAATGTGGTTTATAGTTACTATGTAGAAACTTGTCTGAATACTGTAAAAATTATTGGTGCATAAAATCTGTTTTATTACACTCTTTATATATTATACTCTTCCATATATTAGGGACATATATTTACTTATTTTATTAAATGAATCTATTGCTGATGCTGATATCAACTGCTCAGTGACTACAGAAGCTCCTTTCTGGACAACCTCCATGTATCCACAGCTGTATCAAAAAAGCAGAAAACGAGAAAAAACATACCTCTTTGAAAGTGGCATGTCCGCTGGGATGAGAGAGAAGAGTAAGAATGATTGATAGTTTTAGAGAATAAAAGACTGCTTTCAGGAATGAATGAAGACAAGAATCTGAGCACATCAAATACCATGCTTAGCAATAACCCACAGAACTCACCGGGCAAGAATATGCTAAGTGTGCAATTGGAAAAATTCTGTGGAATAAAATAAATTAGATGCTTACCTCAGTGGAAGTATTTAGGTGAAAATATACATCATATAATAAATAGTTCTGTCAAAGTTAGCTGAGTAACTGAGACAGATACTACCATTAGAGAAATTGATTTGCTGTGATTTGCTATGCATATGTATTAGAACTGCACTATCAGATGTGGTAACCAGTACCCACATTTGACTACTTAATTAAAATCAAATTAAAAATTAAGTCTTTCTCTTGCAGTAACCACATTTCAACTGCTCAACAGCCACATGTGTCTAGTAGCTACCATAGTAAATGGTGCTGATAGAAAAGATTCTATCATTGCTGAAAGTTACATAGAACAGTTCTGCTCTGGGAGAGTTTATTCTCAATCAAGAGAGGCACAAGGATTAGGATACTATTCTTTGGTTAAAATAAGTCCAGCAAGCTGCTTACGATGGTGTGTAACTGTAGTCCTAGTTACTTGGAGGCTTAGGCAGGAGAATAGCTTGAGCCCAGGAGTTCAAGTCTAGCCTTGTGGTACCTTGGATTTACTATTGGATCTCTGTAAATTTAGCAATGCACAAGATAGGACAGCATTCTAGCCTAACTCCTGGTTCTCTCTTTCCTTTCCCATTTTCCTTAGGTTATCATTTCCTATGTACTTCTTTTAAAATTTATGTTAGCTTATTTTCTTGAATATGTTTATGCAAACTAAACCTTTCTGGTGGGTGACTGTGGATTAAAGAGAAATAGCTTACTTTTCTTTCTGCCTTTGTTTTCCTACATGTGAAAAAAAGATTGATGTAGTTTGTATGAGAATTAATGAATTGATCGCTTGGAACAATTGTTAAAATGTAGAACATTATGAACAGAATAGCATATAGTTCAGAAGAAAACCATGTCATGGCTTTAGAAAAGTAATGGTTCCCAAAAGATTGGTGAATCACCAAATTAGAAAATCCTCACACGTTCATCACATTAGTATTTAAATACTGTGATATTAAAAGTCATCATCTGTTTGGATAAGGTGAAGGTTGTGCCTCACTTTTGGTGTCCACCTGCTTAACACTTGGAAAAAATTTTAAGGCCCAGACTTTTAGAGCTGAAGATATGTATAAGTCTGTTTTAGGTTTATTGTTTTAGGAAGACATTAAAATACTTCTAGTATCGTGCCATTTTCTGAAGAGCTCAAAATTCTTGAAAGATATGTGTGCTATGATTTGAATGTTTGTCCCCTCCAAAATGCACATTGAAATTTAATTGCCACTTTATCAGTATTAACAGGTGGAACCTTTAAGAAGTGATTAGGCTGTGAGAGTCCCACCCTCATCGGTGGGATTGGTGTCAGTATAAAAGATGAATTCGGCCCATTCTTGCTCTATCTCGCCCTTTGCCTTCCATCATGAGATGAAGCAATCAGAAGCCTGTTGCTGGATACTAGCACCTTCTCAGCCTCCCAAACTGTGAGCCAATTTGTTTATCATAAATTACCCAGTCTGAGGTATTTTGTTATAACAGTAAAAACAGACTATGATAGTGCATTATTTAACTTTGCATCGTCTCTGTAAGATGGGTAAAGGACAATTGTAAACATTATCCTTCTATAAAGGGAGTTTCAAAATTTTAATTTCAATAGGATTAAGTAAATTATTGGTATTATTTTGTTCAGTAGCAGGTAGATTGAAGAATGTAGCCCCTTCTATCACAAACTTATTCAACAGGTTATTACTAGTAATTTGCTTTAAATGGACACTAATCCCTTTTATTTTTAATTAGTAAGACAAGTGGATTTCAAAGAATTATTGCAGGATAATAAGATGAGGAACAGAAACCAAATGTAGAGTTTCTCAAGAGAACGACAGTGTAGAATTTTTGTAGATGAACAAAGAAAATTTATTAGGTGATGTTCTAACATTATTTTTATAATGAATTCAATTTTAAAATAAATGAAGAACTAATCAAACACTTTGAGTAGTAGTCATCCTTTATGAATGTGAAACAAATAGGTGAAGCTTTATTTGTGGAAATTGTTACAATGCTTTTCATGGTCTAAATGAAGTTAATTGGTAGCTTCAAAGTTTACATGAAAATTAAAAAAGATCTGGCTGAAAAATTTAACTTTATTTATTCATTTTTAAGTTTTGTCATCCCAAAGCTATTTTGTTTCTTTGTCCCAAGGATGATGGGAACTTCTTAAAGCGATGGAAGTATCTAAAAATAATACACCTACTAAAAAAAAAAAAAGAAGGCTTACTTCTTTTAGAAAAACCATTGAATTTAGATGATGGAAGGTTTAATTTTTTTCATAAAGTGATTGTGCTGCTGGAAAACATCTTATTTTCTCTGTGTGAGAAATTCATACAGAAAGGAATAGGAGTAGAATGAAGATTTTGAACTTATTAACCAAAGGAACCTAAATTGTCACTTCAGCTACCATAAAATGTATCTACTAATAGATATTAAAACGTTATGGCTGTTTAGGGTTTTATGCTGCTGTCAGCTTGACCTATAGGCAGTGAACCAGGGAAGAGATCAGGTCAAGTATCACCAACGATTGCCAAAAATGGCCACAAAGGGGAGTGGAAATCAGAACCAGATACTTGATTTTCTTATCCCTCAAAATATTGGAGCCTTGAGTAGGAGTACCACACAGTGCAATATTATGTGAACTTTGTGTTGTTTTAAAAATGACACAAGAGTCCTATAAGATAAACTTTTAATGATGATTCAATGTGGAAGCCAATTGAATTGCCCTGCTTTAGGGCCTTCTAAGTAAACGTTAAAATAAGGAAATGTGAGGCCAGGCATGGTGGCTCATGCCTGTATTCCCAGCACTTTGAGAGGCCAAGGTGGGTGTATCACTTGAGGTCAGGAGTTTGAGACCAGCCGGCCAGCATGATGAAACCCCATCTCTACCAAAAATACAAAAATTAGCCAGATATCGTGGCACACACCTGTAATCCCAGCTACTTAGGTGGCTGAGGCAGGAAAATCACTGAACCTGGGAGGTGGGGTTTGCAGTGAGCCGAGATCTGCCACTGCACCTGGATGATGGAGTGAGACTTACTTCCAAAAAAAAAAGAGAATAAAAATAAAATAAGAAAATGTGGTGTTAGATAAACGTAAACAACATAACATGTGGTGCCAAATCTAGTTTATGAAAATATTTATCACAGATTTTTAGAGGTCAATGAGACCTTAGGAAATTATTTGAGTAATTATGTATAAACTAATATTATTTTAATTTTATGCTTAAAGGTAGAGTGGCTGGAGAGGTTTAGTGATCTGTTCAAGTTCAAACTGTTAGTAAGATGGCTAAAGGGACCTAGGCTAAAGGGACCTAGTTCTCCAGCGCAGAATCTTAGGACGGAATTTCATCCACCACTCAAAGTTGTCTTCTTTAGTCCTCCTGAGGACCCCCAGTTCATGAGCTGAAATAAAAACATAGACAGGTAGAACACATAGCCAACACTTTCCAAAACAGAAACTCAGTTTTCTAGTAGAAGAAAAAGTGAAAAGTACATCTAACCATGTGTTATGATGTGTTCTCATGAAATTATTACCCCACTTCACCTCAGGCTCTACCATTTTACTGTGAAGTATGTGGGAAATGGGACTTGGTTAATGTTTTTCATGATCTGAGACTGTTTGAATTATGGAGGCATATAATTTAATACGCCAAACATCACAAGCATTTATTAAAGATTAATTTTCAGTATTAAAATTAGGGAGAATAAATAACCTCATCTAATAATCTAATATGCTAAATAAATTCATGAGCAGATTTTGAAACTAAGGAAGATGACTAGATGATTTATAAGGTCTTCTTGAGCTTTAAAGTTCATTAATGAAGATTATTAAATACTTTTGGTTTTAATATTTTTCATAGGAAATATATTTATGTTGCCTGTTTAGAGTACTTGCATCTCCAATTTATTCAGAGATCAGTTTAATATTCTTACAGCAGAGTTACTCTTTGTTCCAAATGTAGATTTAAAAATCAAAATAACAAAGCTGAAAAAAGACTAGCAATCATTCTGTTCCCGGTTCTACCCTAACCCATATTTGGAGGAAATTGGACACATCAAAAATTTGTAATCTTTATATATAAACACTAACACAAATGGTGGCAGATGCTACAGTTTATGACTTGAGTGAAAAATTTTTAGGAGGTTAATGAGTTATATAATCAGCATCAAAAAATGAATTTTAGGCAAACTGTGCCACTAACCGAAGGTTTTATTTTCTATAATTTATTATTAATCTAGCACAGCCATTGATGAAAATATATCTTAGGTCTCATGTAGATTAAACAAATCTGTAGTACATAGTGTCATCATTAACTTGTCTTTATGTAAATTTAAAAGAAAATTTATGTAAAAATAACATGCAAAGTGTGCTTAGTGGAAAAGAAAGTCCTCTGACAAGTTAATGGAATGCTGTGAAGTGCATTTATAATACATTTAGAAATTCAGTATCAGTATGAAGCATCTACCAGGGGCTTTCACAGGTCATTTAGTTCCTCTTCCTTTTCTGTCAGGATAGTGTCCAAAATATTTATGGAGATAGAAGTGCTATACTGTACTCTCAGTTCGGGTTAATAAAGCAGGTATACGGAAGTTTATTTTAGGCAAGAAGAAACTTCCAAAAACAGATTTGGAGACAGTGTGGAAAAGAGCAAATAAACGATATGGAAACCGATCTTGTAAAAGGTGACTAGATCATACAATTGGCCTTCATTATTGGAAATAGTTTGAAAATCGGATTCATAATGAAGTTTCCACCATTTCCAGGTAGAGGAGGATCTTACGTCTTTTGTGTTGTGTCCTTTGAGATATGTCTATCCTTGCAATCTTTTAATATTTATCTAATGCTACTATTTTGCACACATTTATAAAATGAAGAATGTAGTTGATACGAATTCCTCTCCAAAACCTCTGATTAGATTTGGCAGAAAAATATGATGGAAAGCTTGAACAAAAGAGATACTGGGTCTGAGATGTATGTATATTGTAGACCCATATGGTTTATTCAGGAACTTCAGCAGAATGACTTGAAGAGGAAAACAATGAAGGTAGATGATGAAAGATGTTGTCTTAAGTGTGTGCAGGTGTGGGCTTGCTCTCATGTGCTCTAGCTCTCTGTTACACATACATGCAAAACTTCTAAAAGACTTCTGTATAGTTATTGCCTCTTCCTTCTCCCTTTTCTTCACTTTCCATTCTCTTCTCAGCCCATTCTAATGGGATTTCTTTTCCCACGCTTCATCAAAATTGTTCTGATAAGGTTACAAAAGACCTTTAGTCTTGCCAAATCTGGTGTCTTCTTTTTTTTTGACTTTTCAGCAGTCTTCCACACAACTGGCCCCTATCTTGGCTGCTGGTACTCCACACTCTTCTCATTTTTCCCTCTAACTGTTTAGCCATTTCTTTTCAACATCTTTTGATGGTGGTTGATGCTCTGTTTAACCTTTAAATACTGGAATTACAAAAGGCTCAGTCCTGAGCTTTCTTTTCCTTTCTTTCTAATTAAATAGACTCTCTCCTTAAAGGATTCTGATTTATTTCTATGACATTAAATGCCCTCTTTGATGCCAATATACTAAAAAAAAAAAATATATATATATATATATATATATCTCCAGCTCTGATTGCTACACTGAGCTCCAATTCCTATGTCCAGCTTTCTGCTGGACATCCTCACTCGGATATTTGAAAAGCATTTCAAACTCAAAATAGACAGAGGACTCTTGATTCCTCAACTCTCTCTGCCACCTTCCTTTTTCTGCTTCTGTTTTTTCCACCTCAGTATATACCCCAGCCAGGTGCTCAGTACAAAAATCTAGTCATTACTCTTGATTAATATTTTTTCCGTCACCCATCCCCATCACCATCCAATTCATTTTCTTTAAAATATGTCTCAAGTCTGTTTCCCCTGCTTTCTTTGCTATCAGTATAATCTAAAGTCTTGCCTGAGCGATCATAGCAGTCTTCTTTCTGTTTGTTCTTCTCCTTCTTCCTTTCCTGCTCCTCTATAATCTTTATTGGTGTCATCCACAATGATCTTTTAAAATATAAATTAGGTAATCCCTGTACCTTCCCTTAAACCTTCCATTGACTTCCATTACACCTAGAAAAAAAAGTGAATCCTTTATGCCATTTCAGTACTAATATGTCTGCCCCTGGGTTTCCTCTCTGATGTATTCTTACACCTCCACCCCCATCACCACACCTCAGCCACACTGGACTTCTCTCTGTCCCTTTAACATACCAAGTTCATTTTAAAACAGGACCCTTGCAGTTGCTAGTTCCTATGCTTATAATGCTTAGGTCTTTAGGTCACAGTTCAAATGTCATCCCCGCAGAAAGGTCCTCTTTGACCACTCAATCTAAAGGAGCTTCTAATTAAGTCTACTGTATTCTCTTTGGAGGATTTAGCATTACGTAAAATATTTTTGTTCATTTATTTGTTTACCTGTTTATTGTCTCTGAGCTTTATGAGGATAGAGTCCTTGCCAGTTTTGTTCCCTCTAGTAGGCAGTGTACAAAAAGGGAAAAAACAGAACCCTCAAAGAAACCCATGTGTAGAGTGAAAGATGCTTGGGAGAATGCTTTGTAAATAAAAGAATTTAAATCCTCTTAAGGATGAGAAATCTTTAAAATGAGAATAATTCTTTTTTTTTTTAATATATATACTTTTTATTGCATTTTAGGTTTGAGGGTACATGTGAAGAACATGCAAGATTGTTACATAGGTACACACATGGCAGTGTGATTTGCTGCCTTCCTCCCCATCACCTATATCTGGTATTTCTCCCCATGCTATCCCTCCCCAACTCCCCACCCCCCGCTGTCCCTCCCCTTTTTCCCCCCAAATGACCCCCGTGTGACATGCTTCCCTCCCTGTGTCCATGTGTTCTCATTGTTCAACACCCGCCTATGAGTGAGAATATGCGGTGTTTGATTTTCTGTT
>PVKV010031102.1:0-21427 GCA_004027835.1 Alouatta palliata
TATATGTGCCACATTTTCTTTATTCAGTCTATCATTGACAGGCATTTGGGTTGGTTCAAGGTCTTTGCTATTGTAAACAGTGCTGCAATGAACATTAGCGTGCATGTGTCTTTATAATAGAATAATTTATAATCCTTTTGGTATATACTCAGTAATGGGATTGCTGGGTCAAATGGAGTTTCTATTTCTAGATCCTTGAGGAATTGCCACTGTCTTCCACAATGGTTGAATTAATTTACATTCCCATCGACAGTGTAAAAGTGTTCCTATTTCTCCACATCCTCTCCAGCATCTGTTGTCACCAGATTTTTTAATGATGGCCATTCTAACTGGTGTGAGATGGTATCTCAATATGGTTTTGATTTGCATTTCTCCAATGCCCAGTGAAGATGAGCATTTTTTCCTGTGTTTGTTGGCCTCATGAATTTCCTCTTTTGAAACATGTCTGTTCATATCTTTTGCCCACTTTTGAATGGGTTTGTTTGTTTTTTTCTTGTAAATATACTTTAGTTCTTTGTAGATTCTGGATATTAGCCCTTTGTCAGATGGGTAGATTTCAAAAATTCTTTCTCATTCTGTTGGTTTCTGGTTCACTCTGATGATAATTTCTTTTGCTGTGCAGAAACTCTTAAGTTTAATTAGATCCCATTTGTCTATTTTGGCTTTTGTTGCCCTTGCTTTTGATGTTTTAGTCATGAAGTCCTTGCCTATGTCTATGTTTTGAATGGTTTTGCCTAGGTTTTCTTCTAGGGTTTTTATGGTATTAGGTCTTGTGTTTAACTTTTTCATCTATCTAGAGTTAATTTTAGTGTAAGGTGTAAGCAAGGGGTCCAGTTTCAGTTGTCTGCACATTGCTAGTCAATTCTCCCAACACCATTTATTAAACAGGCAATCCATTCTCCATTGCTTGTTTTCATCAGGTTTGTCAAAGATCAGATGGTTGTAGATGTGTGGTGTTACTTCCAAGGCCTCCGTTCTTTTCCTTTGGTCTATATCTCTATTTTGGTACCAGAACCATGCTGTTTTGATTACTGTAGCCTTGTAGTATAATTTGAAGTCAGGGTAGCATGATGCCTCCAGCTTTGTTCTTTTTGCTTAGGATTGTCTTGGCTATGTGGGCTCTCTTTGATTCCATATGAAGTTTAAAGTGGTTTTTTCCAGTTCTGTGAAGAAGACCAATGGTAGCTTGATGGGGATAGCATTGAATCTATAAATTACTTTGGGCAGTATGGCCATTTTCATGATATTGATTCTTCCTAACCATGAGCATGGAATGTTTCTCCATCTGTTTGTGTCCTCCCTTATTTCCTTGAACAGTGGTTGGTAGTTCTCCTCAAAGAGATCCTTCACATCCTTTGTTAGTTGTATTCCTAGGTATTTTATTCTCTTTGTAGCAATTGTGAATGGGAGTTTCTTCATGATTTGGCTCTCTGCCCGTCGTGGGAATGCTAGTGATTTCTGCATATTGATTTTGTATCCTGAGACTTTGCTGAAGTTGCTTATCAGCTTAAGGAGATTTTGGGCTGAGATGATGGGGTCTTCTAAATACACAATCATGTTGTCTGCAAACAGAGACGATTTGACTTCCTTCTTTCCTAATTGAATACACTTTATTTCTTTTTCTTGTCTGATTGCTCTGGCTAGAACTTCCAATACTATATGGAATAGGAGTGTAAGAGGGGGCATCCTTGTCTAGTGACAGTTTTCAAAGGGAATGCTTCCAGTTTTTGCCCATTCAGTATGATATTGGCTGTGGATTTGTCATAAATAGCTTTTATTATTTGGAGATACACTCCATTGATACCTAGTTTATTGAGACTTTTTAGCACAAAGGGCTGTTGAATTTTGTCAAAGGCCTTCTCTGCATCTATTGACATGATCACATGGTTTTTGTCTTTGGTTCTGTTTATGTGATGGTTTACGTTTATAGATTTGTGTATGTTGAACCAGCCTTTCATCCCTGGGAAGAAGCCTGCTTGATCATGATGGATAAGCTTTTTGATGTGCTGTTGATTTCAGTTTGCCAGTATTTTGTTGAAGATTTTTGCATTGATGTCCATCATGGATATTGGCCTGTGCTTTCTTTTTTGGTTGTATCTCTTCCAGGTTTTGGTATCAGGATGATGTTGGTCTTATAAAATGAGTTAGGGAGGATTCCCTCTTTTTGTATTGTTTGGAATAGTTTCAGAAGGAATGATACCAGCTCCTCTTTGTATGTCTGTTAGAATTTGGCTGTACACCCAACTGGACCTGCACTTTTTTTTGGTTGGTAGGCTATTAATTGCTGCCTCAACTTCAGTCCTTGTTATGGGTCTATTCAGGGATTCAACTTCTTCCTGGTTTAGTCTTGGGAGTGTGTGTAATTGTCCAGGAATTTATTCATTTCTTCCAGGTTTACTGGTTAATGTACATAGAGTTGTTTGTAGTAATCTCTGATGGTAGTTTGTATTTCTGTGGAATCAGTGGTGATATCCTCTTTATCATTTTTTATTGCATCTATTTGATTCCTCTCTCTTTTCTTTTTTATTAGTCTGGCTAGTGGTCTATTTTGTTGATCTTTTCAAAAAACCAACTCCTGGATTTATTGATTTTTTTGAAGGGTTTTTGGGTCTCTATTTCCTTCAGTTCTGCTTTGATCTTTGTTATATCTTGTCTTCTCCTATCTTTTGAATTTGTTTGATCTTGCTCCTCTAGCTCTTTCAATTTTGACAATAGGTTGCTGATTTTTGATCTTTCCTTGCTTCTCATTTGGGCATTTATTGATATAAATTTCCCTCTACACACTACTTTAAATGTGTCCCAGAGATTCTGGTACATTGTGTCTTTGTACTCATTGGTTTCAAAGAACATCTTTATTTTTGCCTTCATTTCATTGTTTATCCAGTCATCACTCAGGAACAAGTTGTTCAGTTTCCATGTAGTTGAGTGGTTTTGGGTGAGTTTCTTAGTCCTGACTTCCAATTTGATTGCACTGTGGTATAAGAGACTGTTTGTTATGATTTTGGTTTTTTGCATTTGTTGAGGAGTGATTTACTTCCAATTATGTGGTCAGTTTTAGAGTAAGTGTGATGTGGTGCTGAGAAGAAAGTATATTCTGTGGATTTGGGGTGGATAGTTCTGTAGATGGCTATTAGGCCCACTTGGTCCAGACCTGCATTCGAGTCCTGGATATTCTTGTTGATTTTCTGTCTCATTGATCTAATCAAATATTGACAGTGGAGTGTTAATGTCTCTCACTATTATTGTGTGGGAGTCTAAGTCTCATGATAGGTCCTTAAGAACTTGCTTTATGTATCTAGGTGCTCCTGTATCACATATATATATGTTTTGGATAGTTAGCTCTTCTTGTTGCATTTATCCTTTTACCATTACATAATGCTCTTCTTTGTCTCTTTTGATCTTTATTGGTTTAGGGTCTATTTTATCAGAGACTAGGATTGCAACCCCTACTTTTTTTTGCTTTCCATTTTCTTTGTAAATCTTTCTTCATCCCTTTATTTTGAGTCTATGTGTGTCTTTGCATGTGAGATGGGTCTCCTGAATACAGCACACCAATCGGTCTTGACTTTTTATCCAGTTTGTCAGTCTGTGTTTTTTGATTGGGGAATTTAGTCCATTTACATTTAACGTTAATAATGTTATATGTGAATTTGATCCTGCCATTTTGTAACTGGCTGATTGTTTTGCCAGTTAGTTGACACAGTTTCTTCATTGTGTCGCTGGTCTTTACCATTTGGTATATTTTTGCAGTGGCTGGTACTGGTTGTTATTTTCCATGTTTGGTGTTTCCTTCTGAAGCTCTTATAAGGCAGGCCTGGTGGTGACGAAATCTCTCAGCAATTGCTTTTCCATATAGAATTTTATTTCTCCTTCACTTATGAAGCTTAGTTTGGCTGGATATGAAATTCTGAGTTGAAAGTTCTTTTCTTTTAGGTTGTTGAATACTGGCTCCTACTCTCTTCTGGCTTGTAGGGTTTCTGCCAAGAGATCTGCTGTGAGTCTGATGGGCTTCCCTTTGTGGGTAAACTGACCTTTCTCTCTGGCTTCCCTTAGCATTTTTTCCTTCATTTCAACCCTGGTGAATCTGACAATTATGTGCCTTGGGGTTGCTCTTCTTGAGGAATACCTTTGTGGTGTTCTCTGTATTTCCTGGATTTGAATGTTGGCCTGCCTTTCTAGGTTGGGGAAGTTCTCCTGGATAATATCCTGAAGAGTGTTTTTCAGCTTGAATTCATTCTCCCTGTCACATTCAGGTACACGAATCAAGCCTTTTGATTTGTGTAGATTAGGTCTTTTCACATAATCCGATATTTCTTGGAGGCTTTGTTCATTTCTTTTCACTTTTTTTCTCTAATCTTGGGTTCTCATTTTATTTCATTGAGTTGATCTTCAATCTCTGATATCCTTTTTTTCTGCTTGATCAATTTGGCTATTGAAACTTGTGTATGCTGCGTAAAGTTCTTGTGCATGCTTCACAAAGTTCTTGGGTTGTGTTTTTCAGCTCCATCTAGTCATTTATGTTCTTCTCTAAGCTGGTTATTCTAGTTAGCATTTCATCTAACCTTTTTTTTTTTTTCAAGGTTTTTAGTTTCTTTGAATTGGGTTAGAACATGTTCCTTTAGTTCAGAGAAGTTTGTTATTACTCACCTTCTGAAGCCTGCTTCTGTCAATTTGTTAAACTCATTCTCCATCTTGTTTTGTTCCCTTGCTGGTGAGGAGTTGTGATCTCTTGGAGGAGGAGAGGCATTCTGGTCTTTGATAATTTCATCCTATTTGCACTGGTTTCTTCCCATCTTTGCGGATTTATCTACCTTTAATCTTTGAAGTTGGTGATTTCAGATGGCATCTCTGAGTGGACCCCAAAAGCTATTTCTTTTGTATTTTAGTTTTCCTTCTAATGGGTCCCTCAGCTGTAGGACTGCTGGAGGTCCACTCTAGACCTTGCTTGCCTGGGAATCACCCATGGGGGTTGTAGATCAACAAGCATTGCTGCCTGATCTTTCCTCTAGTAGTTTCCTCCCAGAAGGGTACCTGCCAGGTGACAGCCAGAGTTTTTCTGTATGAGGCATCTTTTTGGTTATACAGGGGTCAGGGAGCCACTTGAGGAGGCAGTCTGTCCCTTATCTGCCTGCAGAGGCACAGCTGGTCTGTCACAGACTCAGTACAGCTGCTACATAAGCTTCCTCTGGATTTTGTTTGCACAGGTAGGTTTAGACCTGCCTCAGCAATGGCAGATGCTCTTCTTCTCACTGAGCTTGAGCATCTCGGGTTGAACTCTAACTGATGCATTGTCTGCAAAACTCTCAAATGACTGGACTTCAGTTTGCTGCTCTTTTTGGGGCTGGGACCTGCTCAGCCATTCCACCTGTCTCCCTGCTTTCAGCTCCCCTTCTTTCTGGGGAGCAGGTAGCTCTGTTCCTCAGGTGCTCTTGGTGCTAGTCAAAACGTTCACCAAGATCTGTGCCAACAACCCATGGCATCTGCCAGAGCTGCCGCTCAGATCTGTGTTGGTAACTCATGGTGCTTTTCAGCCTGGCGGGGATCTCCTGGTCTGTGGGTTACAGAGGGGATGGGAGAAGTGCAGTATCTGAACCAGTGTGCAGGGGGCTGCTGGGGGAAGTCCCCTATCCTCTAGTCAGTTGCACTTCCTGGGTGAGGCAGTGCCCCACCCTGCCATGGTTTGCCCTCCTTGAGCTACACCCACTGTCCAACCGGTCCCATTGAAATGAACCTGGTACCTTGGTTGGAAATGTTGAGATCACCTGCCTTCTGTGTCTCTCTTGCTGGGAGCTGCGCTCCAGAGCTGTTCCTATTTTGGCAGAATCTCAGGTCTTTGCTTTTATTCAATATTTTTCAGTGAGATGGGACTAAGAAATGTGTTTCTGTTGACATACAAACTCTAGAAAGATATTTTACAGTCAGCATAAATTAGGCCATGCCATGCTTCTACAGGTTCTATTAAATTTACCTGAACAGCATATATCCCTACTTTAGTAAATATTAATTTAAAGACATAAGCACGCTGTTGAATGGAATATGTTTCTTGAGTGAGTAACAATGTGACTATTTTTGTGTTGTCAATGCAATGTGCACTTTTGAGATCATGCCACTATCCTTTTGGAAGTTCTTTTTGCACATAGTCTGATGCTTCCATTATATTTTTTCCCTCTGTATTAGTCAAATTTGACCCTTCATTTTGAAATGAAAAATGGATCACGAATATAATTTTTAGCTCTCTTGTTTACAATAAGAATTCTTCTCCGCACCCTTCTTTCTTTTAACATTATGCTCATCTTTGATATCAATTGGAGTGACAGTTAGGATTGTTGTTCAACATATATTCACTCCCCTCTCCCTGCACTGAAGGTGGAGTGTACTTTTCTGCCCCATTTAATGTTGGCCTTGGCAATATGACTTGGTTTGGCCCATGGGATGTTATGGACCCCTAAAATATGCTTTCATATTTGCCTTGTTCTATGTCCCTGGTGGGGGTTAAAACTCATGGAGCAGGTCTAACCCAGATCTTGACCTGGGCCAAGCCCACCTGAGTATGGCTGAGATTACCAAAACTTTAACCCCCTTCCTCCATCAAGTGAGGAAAATAAGTATTTATCAATGTAAGCCACAAAAACTATGAGGATATTTGTAATGCATTATTTTTGTGGCAATAGCTGATTATACACAATAGTAAAGTTATTGATCTAACATTTTATGATAGATACATGAAGACAAGAAGAAAGAATTTTCAGGGTCTAGTTGAATCTTTAAGAGGATGCTGGGTCTATCTCTTTACTTAACTTGATGGTAAATTGTAAATTGCTTATTTTATTTTATCATAGATGAAACTTAAAATCAATTGAGCTATTACTATATATCCTGCACTGGGCTAAATGCTTTTCATCGAGTATCTTATTTAATCTTCACAAAAACCCAGAGAGGTAGGCTGAGTTATTATTTACTATTCTAGAGCTAAGAAAACCCTGACAGAAGTTAAATGGCTTGAACAATCACTTAGCTGGTTAGTCAAGGATCCAGGATTCAAACAGAGGCAAGTTGGCCCAAGAAATCATGCTCTTGAAATAATGGCAATGAATAAATTGCCATTTTTGCTCTGGATGAGAAAAATGGTCCATTGATCCCAGTGTTAAAACACTGAAAGTAAGGCAAATAGTATTTTATATGAAAACATCATTGTCTTTATTTTGTTGTGCTTAAAAATCCTGATAACCAGATTCCCATTATCTAGGTTTATCATTTCGATCTATTTTACATCTACATACATGTATCTCTAGTCTATGTTACTACTCAGTGTAGTCTGTATCACACATTTACTACTCACAAAGGCGATTTATTTATCCTAAAAATATCTTCTTTGAATTTCATGGTTTTGGTCCTGCATGTAAAATTTTGGGATTTGGTGAAAAAAATCTAATTAATCTTATTCATAGCTTATTTATTTATTTATTAAACTTTAAGTTCTGGGGTACATGTGTAGAGCATGCAGCTTTGTTACATAGGTATACACGTGCCATGGTGGTTTGCTGCACCCATCAACCCATCATCTACAGTACGTATTTCTCCTAATGCTATCCCTCCCCCAGCCTCCCACACCCCGACAGGCCCTGGTATGTGATGTTCCCCTCCCTGTGTCCATGTGTTCTCATTGTTCAGTTCCCACTTATGAGTGAGAACATGCAGTGTCTGGTTTTCTGTTCTTGTGTTAGTTTGCTGAGAATGATGGTTTCCAGCTTCATCCTGCAAAGGATGTGAACTCATCCTTTTTTATGGCCGCATAGTATTCTATGCTATGTATGTGCCACATTTTCTTTATCCAGTCTATCATTGATAGGCATTTTTGTTGGTTTCCAGTCTTTGTTAGTGTGATCAGTGTCACAATAAACATACTTGTGCATGTGTGTTTATAGTAGAATGATTTATAATCCTTTGAGTATATACTCAGAAATGAGATTCGTGGGTCAAATCGTATTTCTAGTACTAGATCCTTGAGGAATCACTACACTGTCTTCCACAATGGTTGAACTAATATACACTCCCACCAAAGTGTAAAAGCATTTCTATTTCTCCATATCCTCTCCAGCATCTGTTGTTTCCTGACTTTTAAATGATTGTCATTATTTATAGTTTTTATAGAAATTATAAACATTGATACTTCTCACATTTAAGTCTAAGAATCTTCTAACTTGCTAGTTACTTTAGTTATGATCTGTTGAATTTCCTCCAAACTCTTTCCTTAGGGAGTAGTTCTTGTTTTGAATCAGAGTAAAGTATTATTTTCACGTTTGTTTCAATCTATTTTTCTGGAAGATCTTCAAGATTATTCTGAACCTGCAAGACTTGGCCCTTACTATCTTCTAGGATGTGCAGTCTCTATAGGGAGAGCTGACTTCTGAAAGGGCAGCAGTTAAGTCACATTTCACCAATGATACTTTACATTTCCTTAAAGAGTATATCAAAAAATTATACTAAGTTACATTTGAGGTTCTCTCTCTAATAAGGATAGCAAGATTGCAATAAGGTTTTGCTGGCTTCACAACGCAAATACTGAGGGAGCAGCTGCATATATTATAGCTACTTTGAAAACACCACTGGTAAGTACTACGTAACATGAGGATTGCAACCATGTCTTTGCCAGGGTACACGTTTGGTGGTGGTAGTGTGGTGCTGGAGGTTGGGTGATGGTAGTGGAGGTGGAAGTGGTAGTGTTGGTGGTGATGGTGATGGTGTGGTGATGAAGGGATAATGGTGATGATGGTGATGGTGATAATGGTAGTGGTAGTGGTGATGTGGTAGTGGTGGTAATGATGGTGATAGTGGTGGTGATATGGTTGTGGTTTTGTTGGTCATAGTGAAGGTTGTAGTGGCAATGGTGTTGGTGTTGGTGGTGACTTTCAGAGTAAAAGTAAAAAGTGTGTCCTATTTCTTTCTGGCTATGATCTTTCAGCCATGCCATAAAAAAGAGAGAACGGATAAATTTCATGACCAGAATCAGATGAGATTCATATTTATTTCGTTCAATTACAAGCAATTATATGCAATCTAAAGCAGAGTCTAAAAAATAGATTGGGGTTGGGGCTGGGATTGGGTTCAACATAGAATTAATTAATTATGGTTTGTCTGACTTCCTGTTGCTTCAGTGGAAATTTCTTGGATAGTTTGTGTAGTGAAGAAGTAGGCCTTCCAGTGTCTACAAATAGAAAGTAGCAAGATAGACACACACACAGACACACACACATGCCCATACTCATACTTGGCCTTTGTTGTGTGCCAACTGGATTATTACTACAGATTCCTTTGGGTCAAGTTTTCAGCAGTCTGTAATATGGGGATTCAAGGCTTAAAACCAGTTATGCTATAATATCATCAATATCAATAGATTTTCTTTTCACCCCCTTTGCTGGCTTATCGTAAGTGCAAATTGAACCCACTTATTAAGAAAGAAAAATCAATTTGCCAAATGGCAAATACAACCTTAACATTTCATAGTTCATATTTTGAAGAAAGACTTACAGCCTTAAATAAAAATACAGTGGATGTGGTAGCCATTGTATGGCACTTTGTCATGAGATGGAGGCTGACACACCCATTCAAAGATTTTACCACATCCACCAACACAAATGCACAGGTATATAACTAAAAGAAAAAGAAGAAATTATATTTTTCCTATGAAGAAGGGGGCTTCTGTAGAGGCTTGGTAAATGATTCTTAGCATGATTTTTATTATTGTTGTCACTTTAATTGAGGACTGGTTTTGGGTGGAGCTAAAGGTTATGCACACATAATGATGGTTTTTGTGCAAGGTTATGTAAAATATTCTTATACTGATTTCTTTTCCTAGAATCAGCAGAGGCCTTCATCTTTTCTCTGTCACTCAGGTTTATGACTAACTAGAGAGGAAAACTCTGCAGGAACTAGAGGGACATTTTTCTTCCTTTCTCTTTTCTCCAGAGAGACTTTCAAAGAGTAAAAAGTCAAAACCACTGGATATCTACTACTTATTTTTCTAACTGTGGCTAATTTCTGTCCATGACCATCGACTTTCTATCCTTCTTTTTATCTATCTGTATGCACTCTGGATAATACTCTGAAAAGAAGGAGGCAGGGTGCTTTGATCGGTAAATGAAAAACGGTCTACCAAACAATGGATTCAACAGCATCTTTGAAAGAAAGTAATATAATGTCAGGAGGAAGGGTAAATCACTAAAACAAACAGAAGTAGCAAGTCACTTTCTGCTTCTCCCAAATTTCAATCAGCAACCCTTGTTTTGAGGAGCTTAAATGCAGTTTAAGAACTCATTTGAAACCAGGAGAGTTTGACCCTCTGGATTAGGAACTAATTTCATAGTTCTTAAAAAAAAAAAAAAAAACTCTTTCTTTGTTCCTAAATCTCTCCAGACTTTTCTGAACTTCAGTTCTTCACTGTCATTCCAGCAGCTCATATTCAGAAGCTTCCCTCCAGGCTAAGAAATCATCAGAAGGTGGCCAAATATCTCCCCTCAGAAAAATAATGGTTGGATTTCTTTTCATTTAACATTTACTTACATTATATGATGTAAAGCTACTAACCAAGTTACTAATGTCTCCCTCCTTAATAACTGGCATTCAGTTTAAAATTTTAAATTTAAATTCAATTATTATTTGGTTCATGATTTTACTTTTCAGACTCCTTATATTTAAAATATTAAAAGTATACAATAGCAATTACATAAGATAATTCATGAAGGTAATGTTGAAGTAGTAGATCTTCCCTAAGAAACAGTAAGAGCCGGGCGTGGTGGCTCAAGCCTGTAATCCCAGCACTTTGGGAGGCCGAGGCGGGTGGATCACGAGGTCAAGAGATCGAGACCATCCTGGTCAACATGATGAAACCCCGTCTCTACTAAAAATACAAAAATTAGCTGGGCATGGTGGCACGTGCCTGTAGTCCCAGCTACTCGGGAGGCTGAGGCAGGAGAATTGCTTGAACCTAGGAGGCGGAGGTTGCAGTGAGCCGAGATTGCGCCATTGCACTCCAACCTGGGTAACAAGAGCGAAACTCTGTCTCAAAAAAAAAAAAAAAAAAAAAAGAAACAGTAAGAAAAGACTTTACTCTGCTTAGTGACTAGCTCCCTTTCTAGCAAAAGTTATATAATTGGAAAAAATGTTTTGAATTGCTTAGAAAAACACTGTGATTATGAGACAAATAGTTTAGACAGTAAATTATGAAGATACTTTATTAAATAATAATAACAACAGTAAACCAGAAGAAAGAACTATCCTTTCACTATGTCCCTCCTATGTATGTACTAGGTGGATTACATAAGTTTTCGTGTGTTACCTAATTTTATTTTCTTTAATTGGTGAAGACCAAATTCAAATTAAATATAAACTGCTTCATCTGGGTCTTCTCAGAGAAAAGAACAAATTTCAGTTTAAGTCTGTAGCAAAAATAAATAATCAATGATTCTGTAAAATTCATCTCAATATTTCTCATTCTCAAGGAGAATTCTTTCAAACTATTTGAAATATTTTAATAGCATCTGATTGTTTCCAAAAGTTTTATATGCCAACAATAAATAACTCCTATTAATTAAAGATTTTGAAGAAATATTGTTAGAGAGTGCTTCATGAATCTTTTGGAGACAGTTAAAAATATATTTTATTTCTAAAATATTATGTCTAGTATAGACTTTGTGTTGCTGTTATTCCCTTTACTTTAGTTTTTATTTATTAAAAAAATGCTTATCAAGGTCTTACTATGTTCCAGAATATAGCAGAAAACAGGATAGAGACTGCAGGGGATTGACAGGGAGGAGCTGAAATTTTATATAACAAGGACAGAGAAGATCTTATCGAGTTGACATTTGAGTAAAGACCTAAAGGAAGTGAGAGAGCAAGCCACCTGGGAGAGAAATATTGTAGGCAGAGGAAATAGCGAGTGCAAAGACCTGAGTAAGAATGTACCTGGAGTGTTTAAGTGACACCAATGGGGACACTGTGGCTGGGGAGAAGATACCTAGGACAAATGCAGTAGATCAGAGGCACAAGAGGCCTGATTATTTTGATGAGGCTTTTTTTGGAGTGTGTACCTTCAGTGTGAATTGAGAAAAAAAGAAAAATATATATATATATGCATATATTTTTAAATTTGAGATGGAGTTTTGCTTTTGTTACCCAGGCTAGAGTGCAACGGTGCAATCTCAGCTCACTGTAACTTCTGCCTCCTGAGTTCAAGAGATTCTCCTGTCTCAGCCTCCCAAGTAACTGGGATTACATGCATGCACATGCATGCCTGGCTAATTTCGTATTTTTAGTAAAGATGGGGTTTCTCCATGTTGGTCAGGCTGGTCTTGAACTCCAGACCTCAGGTGATGTGCCCGCCTTGGGCTCCCAAAGTGCTGGTATTACAAGGCATGGGTCACCACGCTTGGCCAAGATTGCAAGATTTTGACCAAATTTGACATTATAGGATCATTTTGGATGTTATGCTGAGAATTTTCTGGAGGCAAGTAAGGGCAAAATAAGTTAGGATGCTATTGCAATAATTCATATGAGAAATGATGACATCCTGGGCCAGAATGGTGAGGGTAAAAGTGGCCAAAAGTTATTGTATTAATGATACATACATATATATGTTTTTCTTCTTTTTTTTAAATTATAGTTTAAGTTCTAAGGTACATATGCAGAACGTGCAGGTTTGTTACATAGATATATACGTGCCATGGTGATTTGCTGCATCCATCCTTCCATCATTTACATTAGGTATTTCTCCTAATGTTATTCCTCCCCAATCTCCCCACCCCCTGCTATCCCTCCCCTAGTCCCCTCACCTCCCAACACACCCCAGTGTGTGATATTCCCCTCCCTGTGTCCATGTGTTCTCATTGTTCAACACCCACTTATGAGTGAGAACATGCGGTGTTTGGTTTTCTGTTCTCCTGTCAGTTTGCTGAGAATGATGGTTTCCAACTTCATTCATGTCTCTGCAAGGGACATGAACTCATCCTTTTTTATGGCTGCATAGTATTCCACGGTGTATATGTGCCACATTTTCTTTATTCAGTCTATCATTGTTGGGCATTTGGGTTCCAAGTCTTTGCTATTGTAAACAGTGCCACAATAAACATACCTGTGCATGTCTTTATAGTAGAATGATTTACAATCCTTTGGGTATATACCCAGTAATGGGATTGCTGGATACCATCTTGCACCAATTAGAATGGCGGTCATTAAAATATCAAGAGACAACAGATGCTGGAGAGGATGTGGAGGAATAGGAATGCTTTTACACTGTTCATGGGAGTGTAAATTAGTTCAATCATGATATATTTTTAAGGATCTATCTGATAGGACTTGATTATATATTGGAATGTGAGAAAAAGAGAAATCATGAATGATTCAACTTATTGGCTTGAGCAACTGAAATTATGGAGTTATATCCATTTATTACAGAAAAACAGCCAGGCGCTGTAGTTCACCAGCACTTTGGGAGGCTAAAGTGAGAGGATTGCTTGAGCCCAGGAGTTGAGACTAGCCTGAGTAACAAAGCAAGATCCTGTCTCTACAAAAAAAGTTTTAAAAAATTAGGTGGATGTGGTGGTGTGTACCTGTGATCCCAACTGCTCAAGAGATTGAGGTGAGAGAATTGCTTGAGCCCAGGAGGCCAAGGCTGCAGTGAGCTATGATTGTGCCACTGTACTCCAGCCTGGGTGACAGAGTGAGACCTGTCCTAAAAAAAAAAGACTGAGAAAGAAGTTTATGACTTTGATTTGGGGATGTGCTTAGTTTAAGAAGCTTATTAGACTTCCATGCACTGATGTTAAAAGATAATTGAATACACAGATTTGGATACCTGTTGGTAAGTTGGGCCTCAAGACACAAATTTAGTATAAATTTTGAAATGATTAGCATGTGGATGTTTTAAAACTCCATGAACCTGGGTCAGACAACATAGAAAGATAGAAGAAGAAAAGTCCAAATCCTGAGTTCTAGAGGCCATCACTGTTGAGAAGTTGGGCAGATGAGGAGGACTCCACAGAGGAGGAAGAGAAGCAGTGAAGTGAAGAAGGAGGAGAACCAGCAAAGTGTGGTACCTTTGAAGACAAGTGAAGAAAGCATTTTAAGGAAGAAGAAATAACCAAATCGCATGCTGCTGACAGATCAGAAAGGATGAGTACTGAGAATTGACAATCGTAACTTAGCAGGTGGAGGTTGTTGGTGACTTTGACAAGGGCAGATTTGGTGGAAAATGGGAGATATGATTGGAGTGGATTCAAGAAGTGAAACAGAGCAGTAGTTAGAGGCTGAAGTGGGGTCAAATGAGAGTATTTTGTTTTTTTTAAAGACGAGAGAGATAATCACATGATCGTACACTGATGTAAAAGATATATAGAGAGAACATAGTGGTTCAGTAGGGAGCAAGAAGGAGAACTGCTGAATGAATAATTGTTCTTGTGTTGGGGTAAGAGGGTGGGGTTTATTGTACAAATGAATAGGTTGACTTTCCCAGGAGCATAGGCTGCTCATCCTTCATAGAAAGAGGAAGACGTATAATATCCTGATAGGAATGTATATGGGAGTTGGTGGATACTCCCTTTAGAAGAAAGCAGGAGGTGTTGAGGATTTAGAATAGAAAATGAAATATGAAGTAGACATCTGTAAGTGTGCACTGAGTGAACTAGGGAAATAGAGTTTGTCAGGAGCACTGAGGGCTCTCTTGAGGTTTGTGGTCATGCATAGGAAGTGAGATTGGTCAGCATGCTTCTCTTCTGCATGCTTTTCTCTAGCTTAGATAAGCTGTTTAGGCTAATTATTTAAAATGTTTAATGTTTTCATGCTAAAAATCATGTACCGAGGGTAAAAAAAATGACTAAGATACAGTACTTGCCCTGGAGGAGCTCATAAGTCAACTGGGTTTAAAGAAGCTGTTAGCTCATAATAAAAAAAACATTGTGATATCTTCTACAGGAGTACTACAAGGCTTGTTTATGGCATATAGTCAATGAAATAAACTTAATTTTTATGTATCAATTGGTAATAACAAAGTAAAAAAATCACTAGAAAATGGTTATTCACTTTGACTTTAGGCATGTCAGTGTGAAATGTATCTATGCTATTTATAAATGATTATGAAGTATATGACTTAGGGAAATTATGAAACTTTTGGAAAATTAGAGCTAGAACAGAACACACAATTCAGTCCCTTAATTTTACAAATGAAGAAACTCCACCTCAGAGAGGAAAGGCAAATTGTTTATAGGGTGTTCCTGGTTACTCTCAATCCAGGACTCTGGCTTCACCACTCCGCTGCCTCATTCAACCCAGTTATTCTAACTGGACCAGGCGCTGGACTTCTCTCTTCTGCAAGGTTGCTCACCCTTCCTTTGTTTGAGAATAGAAATTCTTGTGGTTTATTTCAGAAATTAAGCCTGAAAAGGACTAAAGCAACCCAAAAGTGAAAAAGAGATAGAAAAGAAAGTAGCGAGTTCTTCAGGACAGAATCACTTTTGGGAATTTAAATTTTCTCTAGATTTCTGCCTTTTAATAGTATAACAAGTAATCAGTGAAGATGTATTATTTATAATTGGGTATTGTGTAGTGTATAGAAGAATACGGAAAGAAGTTCTTACCTTTGAGAAAATTAAAATCCATAGGCTAAGTGAGAAAATATATTTTCTCCTCCATTCTGTTCATCTTCTTTTTGTGACTTCTCCATCCATAGCCCAGACTTACAAAAACTAATTATGTAAATGGAAACCTTATGTGTAATAAATCTAGTCAGTAGCTTTTCTCTTAAATCTCTGAAAATATCAATTAACTGTGGGTGAACAATACCCGTGGAAATAAGAAAAGATTTTTTTCTAAAGGATTTATTAAAAACACATAGTCCAACCTGTCCCACTAGTCAATTATTTAACTAAATAGCGAGTTGATATTTGAGTGTCTATTACACATCCTGAACGGTTTTAGAAGGAACAGTATGTATGTTAATGATACATGTATAATATATCATACATGAAACATGAAAATGGATGGTTGGTAATGAGCTTAAGTTGATAAAGAATAGTTCTTAAAATTTTCTGCTTGTGCAGTTGAATAGGAATCTTTGGTTTCTATTTTTTGAGTCACATACTACTGATTACTTAAATGAAATTATACAAGTTGGAAATATATGTGTCTGTATGAATATATGTATGTATACATACACATATATTGAAACAGGATAAAGGAGCAATGACATGTAGTCAATGACTCAGTTTGGTATTTGGGAGTGAAGGACTACCAGACTTTAGGAGGACAGGGCCAATCAAAAGTGCATGAAAACTCCTTAATGATGAGGAACAAACAACTGAATGAGATGTTTACTATTATTTATTTTTAGCTTGTGTTTCCCTATTTACAGACAAAATAATAAAATTGGAAAGCCACATTCATCATGTGCAATTCTTGCTTTTCCTTAGTGGTGAACAATCTTTCCTAGTTCTCCATTCCTTTAATTGGTCCTTGGAGAGTCCTCTCAAACCTTTTCTATGACATTCAGTGAACATTTCTGAGTGGTGCCAAGCCAGAATCTCTGTGATAGCTCACAAATTACAGATTGAACTAAAGCTGTATTACTTCCTTTTGCAATGTTTAATGCATGAGTTTTCTTATTTGCTATGGCTCAGCTGATGACATACATCCTTCTTTTTCTCCTTAAAGCTTCATGAATTACTGTGAATATGGTTTAAAATATGTTCTTTAGAAATGATTACACTGCAAGCCTTTCCTTCTATTGTTTCCTCTGCACAGTATTTGAAGCTGAAGAATTACACATGAATGATATATTTCTGAAAAAGTCCCAATACCCTGCAGAGACAAATTTAAGATATTTAAAAGTCACTGATTCTGCTTTGACAGCTCTACACAGAGAAAAGTGAGTTTTGAAATATTTGCAGATCTCTTCAATACCTCATAAATGAAATAAATAGCATATTTTTGTGCTTACATTAAATCAGCTTCAAAAATTTTTCAGCATTTTCTAAATACAGTTTTAGATATAGGAGAAAATTTATTTTTTTTAAAAAAAGAGAAAAGAACAAATTAAAAAGTAATCAGGACTGATTGCTACTTTCTGTGCATTTCAAAATTTTTGAGCATATTGTGCATTAAAATCCAGCAACTGTTACTTTGAAAACACTCATTGATTCCTTAAATAAGACACTTCCCCTTTGTACTTGTTTATTTTTTTACATTGATCATTTTTTACCTCTTTTCTAAAAAATTTTTAAGCAACATGGTCTCTGTCACTCAGGCTGGAGTACAGTGGTGCAATCATAGCTCACTGCAGCCTCAAACTCCTAGGCTCAAGCCATCCTCCCCCTCAACCTCTCGAATAGGTAGGATTACAGGCATGCATCAACACATCTGTCTAATTGTTTAAATTTTTCGTAGAAATGAAGCCTCATTATGTGGTCCAGTCTAGTCTGCAACTCCTGGCTTCAGGTAATCCTCCCACCTCAGCCTCCCAAAACGCTGGGATTACAGGTGTGAGCTATTGTGCCCTGCCTGGACATATTTTATATGTATTAGGGTTTTTGTTGTTGTTGTTGTTTATAGCATTTCTTTAATGACAAGAATGAGAGCTATTAGAAGCCACAGATTTGGTTTATTTTGTTCACTGTTGTATTCCCAGAATCCAGAATAGAGACTAGGATGAGGTGAGATTGGCCCTACCTGAAAAATACATGATGGATTCTCCATTGGAAAAGAGGAATTTTTCAGAAGGAGATAAAAGCTACCTCTTATCTAGACAGTGGTTTCCTAAGCATCTTTGTGTGGGAGCATACATATAGATGCATATATGTGCTGTTTCTGATTAATGACTTTAAGAACCATCGTAGTTGCTATATAAAATGCAGTCACTCCTCCCCAGTGGGAGACACATATGTCCCCAATTCCAGATGTCTCTCATGGGGTTGAGTCCACATGTGCCTCCACATGATTGGACAACATATAAATCACAAATTTACATGTCTCTAAGAGTCTCTTGAGCAAGAAGAACAAGAAATCTTTGCCTTGCCAGGATAAATGGTTTCTTGGTGAGTCCAATAAAAGTCCCTGCCTAGTTTATTGCCTTTTATGGCTACAACTGAAGTAGAAGGAGAGGGATTTCTCTTCTAGAAGCAGCAGTGCTTTAGTCTCCCACTCTCTGTAGGTATGGGTTTTTTGGGGATGGGGCAAAAGGTAGATGATGAATTGCCTGGGCCTAGAGAACAGCAATGATAAACCTTTGTTTGCCAAATGTAGACTTTCTGTTTTCAAAGCCATTACAATTCTAATCAACTATTACTTGATTTTCTTTTCCATTCTTCCAGCTCTCCACGGTTTTTGGTGCTCTTATCTGGTCATGGTATTTGACTATAGGCTACCATCAGAACCCTCACCCTTGCCTCCCTTTGCAGTTTGTTAGTAACCTGCTGTAGAACTCTGCCCATTTCCCTAATCTTCTTACCATTGGCCTTAGTCTTTGCCTGTTCTTTAGATCAACAGGAAAGAACAGGACTCTAACTCCTGCCCCTAGGCTTCTTCTCAGTGAAAGCTGTTTATAATGTAGACAATTATTACTTTTGTCAGGCTGGAGCACTTGCAGAAGGGGTTTTGGAGAGGCCTGTCAGACCATGCTCACCCATTTTTCTGACTCTTCCCATATCACAACTTAATTTTTCCCAAGTCCTTTCCTCCTACACCTAATTTTTGTTTAGGCTTTATTTGGCTTGATATTTCCTATTGGGCTTTTGCAATTTCTGCAGAATGCATGGCAAATATTATCCTTAGCAGCCTGGAATTTCTTTCTCCAAGCAAAAAAGATCTCTTATGAAAAAGATTCTTGCTTTTCAAGATATATATCAGTCAAAGGAATTTTCCTTTTGTAACACCCTACTGAAATATCCAGCACAATCTAACTTTATGATGTTTTTCTCTACATCTCTCAAATTTCCAGTCTAGGGGTGAGTATGATTTGCAAGATATAAAATTCTGTAAAACATATAAGTAGTTTTAGCCTAAAGCTAATTACATTTTTTCTTGGTGTAGAAAATGAAACTTCCTAATTCTTTCAATAAAACAAGTATAAAATTGATAGAAAAATCTGACATAAATTACACTAAAGATAAAACTATGGAGTATTGATGCCAACTTTATAAATTGAATCTTAGCAAAAAGATTACAAGAGCACTTAAAAATCCATTATGGTCAAGTGGTATTTATTTCTGTAATGCAAGTGTAGTTCAATAATTGGAAGACCCTTGATATACTTAAATACAAACAGAGATAAACAGAAGAAAAATCACTTGACACCAAAGCATTTGAAATAACTCAATAATTATTCATATTAATAATATATAATTATAAATTGATAGTTACTGCCTTAACCTGATTATATATCTAAATGTATTATCATATATACACTTACAAGCCTTAGCCCAAGGGAGCTAGTGGGTCTTTCTTAATGGATAAACACTAGAGATGCTTGCTTTTTGTTAAGGTCAGGATACACATTTAGCAAAAACTTAAGCACAAAAAGGTATACATATTTTTATCTTATACATGAACAAAGGACAATTAATTATTCTAATATTAAAAAAACTTACAAAAATTGAGAAAGCCAGGCTGGCACAGTGGCTCACGCCTGTATTCCCAGCATTTTGCGAGGGTAAGGCAGGTGGATCACCCGAGGTCACGAGTTTGAGACTAGCCTGGGCAACATGGTGAAACAATGATGAAATAATTCTCTACTGAAAATAAAAAAATTAGGCCAGCCACAGCAGCTCACGCCTGTAATTCCAGCACTTGGGAGGCCGAGGTGGGCGGATCACTTGAGGTCAGGAGTTCAAGACCAGTACAACCCCATCTCTACTGAAAATACAAAAATTAGCCGAGTGTGGTTGCACGAGCCTGTAGTTCCAGCTACTCAGGAGGCTGAGGCAGGTGAATCACTTGAACCCGGGAGGCAGAGGTTGCAGTGAGTGGAGATCGCGCCACTGCACTCCAGCCTGGGCAACAGAGTGAGACTAAGTCTCAAAAATAAATAAATACATATATATAAATTAGCTTGTCATTGTGGTTCACGCCTGTAATCTCAGCTACTCGGGAGACTGTGGGAGTAGAATCGCTTGAACCCGGAAGGTGGAGATCGCAGTGAGTGGAGATGGCGCCACTGCACTCCAACCTGGGCTACAGAACGAGACACTGTTTCAATAAAGAAAATAAAATTGAGAAGGCCAATCACGCAACAGAGAAAATGGACTAAAGACACAAAAAGAAAACTCAGAAAAATGCAAATACCCCTTAAATTTATGAAAAGAAACTTAATGTTGCCTGTAAGAGAAATATAAATTAAAATTACCAATGAAATATTATATTCAGTAATTAAGTACTCTTGCACATTCCTGTGAGGAATACAAAATCATATGTACATTAACCATGTGATGAAGAATTTACTTCTAAAAATTTATTCCACAGATATTCTAGTGAAACAAAGAAAGAAAGAAATTATATATGCAAGAGGTAATTCATTGCAGCACAGTTTACTATAGGAAAAGACTGGGAAACAACCCAAATGTCTGACTGAAAAAAATATATGGTGGATTCATATGAAAGAATACTATGAAGCTCTAAAAAGGAATGGAAAGTTTTCCCTATAATAGTATGAAGTGAGTACTAGTTCGGTTAAAAAAAAAAAAAGGCGAGCAGGTGTCTCGCTCCTCCGTGGCAGCGCCCTCAGGAAGAGCGCGACCCCGCAGCCCGCGCCCGGCGAGGCCACCGGAGGGCATCATAATTTTAAGACCAAGACTGAAGACATTAAGGGAGAGTAAAATTAAAACTTTCAAAAGTCAAGACCGATCCAAGATGGCCGATTAGGAGCAGCTGAGGATTGCAGCTCCCAGTGAAAGCGTGGAGGGTGAGTGGACGCCACATTCCCAGACGGATTTTTATTGCCCACCGACCAGGAGATTCCCAGGGGGAGGAGCCCCACGGGTCGCCAGGGCACCTGGTTTGGCCGGCGCGGCTGTTTTCGCCGGCTTGGCTGTTTTCGCCTGATCGGGCGTTTTCTCTGCCGCTGTTTGGAGCGGCGCCCCGGCACAGCAGTTCCCGATACAAAATACGTGGGTCCGGGTGCCGTTTTAGCTGGCAATTGGAACTCCGGGAAGGCAGAGCCGCCCATTCATTTGATTAAAAAAGGGGACTGAAACAGCCAGGCCAGGAGATTTCCCAGGCAAAAAAACGCCAGCACCCGCGGTTTCAGCCGGCGCAGTGGGTCACCACACGGGAAATCATACAGATCCCGGCGCCTTTTCAACAGGCGGCTGGAACACCTGGGAGACAGTCGATCATTCAACTAAAAAAGACGCTCTGAGGCAGGGAGCCAGGTGATCAGGCTCGGCTGGTC
>PVKV010031103.1:0-13524 GCA_004027835.1 Alouatta palliata
AGCTGGGAGACTGTGTGTGTACAGCTGGGAGGCCGTGTGTGTACAGCTGGGAGACCGTGTGTGTACAGCTGGGAGACCGTGTGTGTACAGCTGACAGCACCTTTGTGTTCAGGCTGTTGTGCTGACTCCTGTGGGTAGATGTGTCAAGAGGGGGACAAAGACAGAAAAGAGACCAGGCCAGGCGAAGCGGCTCACACCTGTAACCCCAGCACTGTGGGAGTCTGAGGCGGGAGGATTGCTTGAGCCCAGGAGTTCAAAACCAGCCTGGACAACATAGTGAGACCCCATCTCTACAAAAGAAAAAGAGAATTAGCTGGGTATGGTGGTGTGTGCCTGTGGTCCCAGCTACTCAGAAGGCTGAGGCAGGAGGATCACCTGAACCTGGGAGGCCAAGGCTTCAGTGAGCTGAGATCGCGCCACTGCACTCCAGCCTGGGCAGCCCACTGAGACCCTGTTGCCCTCCTTCTCAAAAAAGAAAAAGGAAGAGCAACTATGAGGTTCCTGAGGCCATCTAGGCAGGAGGTGGCAGGAACTTAGAGTGACAGCTGAAGTTAGGGAAAAATAGGATGGACACTTTATCAATATATTTTGAGGTTTGAGTCAAAAGCCCTTTGGCTGGGCTGTTAAAGGGTGTGGGGTATCTTTACGGGGTAATGAAAAGATTCTGAGATTAATTGTGATGGTTGCACAGCGCTGTGAATATTGAAGTGTGTGGTATATGAGTTAGGTCTCAACAATGTTATTAACAAAAATGAGGCTTTGTAGCTGGATTGGCGTTGGGGTCTGAGAAGGAGAGGAGGCAAGGAAGACCCGGCCTGGGCAGCTGGAAGGACGGTCTTCAAGGAGGACAGCAGACAGCGGAGGGGCAAGTGTTAGGGGAGGGCTGAGAGTTTCAGGAGTTCAGCTGTTTGTTTTTTTGTTTTGAGATGAGGCCTTGCTCTGTTGCCCAGGCTGGAGTGCAGTGGCATGATCACAGCTTACTGCAGCCTCGAACTCTTGGGCTCAAGCAATCCTCCTGCCTCAGCCTCCCAAGTAGCTGAGACTACAGGTACACACCACCACACCTAGCTAATTTTTAAATTTTTTATAGAGATGGGGTCTTGCTGTATCGCCCAGGCTGATCTCTAACTCCTGGGCTTAAACAATCCTCCTACCTCAGCTTCCCGAAGTGCTGGGGTTACAGGTGTGAGCCACTGGGCCTGGCCCAGGAGTTCCATTAGGTCTAGGCTATGATCAGATATGCAAGTGGATATGGGGAAGGCATCTGGACACTCAACACTGGCTTTGGGGAGAGGGCCACAGGATGAAGGGCAGGAGCACCAGGCCAGTGAGTGACGGGAGAAGACAAGGGGCAGAACTGAGGCCTGGGCCCCTGATGCTCCCAAGTCAGGAGGGGAGGAGCTGCCATCCAGGGAGAAGGGACGTCCCAGAAGCCAAGAGGTCTGATGTTTCATTTCCCACCGAGCGTGGGCACAGAGAGATCTCTCTTTACTGGGCAGAGCAGCAGTGCCAGCCCACCGTACATTACCAGTGCCTCAGCATGTGGGGTCGGGGAATGGGGTGCTGGCAGCTGTGGATGGGAGGCTCTGTGGGTGGCAGGAGGCTTTGGGCTATAGTGTTGCTGTGTATAAGTAAGAGCCCAGGGCTGCTGGGTGTCAGACATTCCAGAGAAACTGGAAATGAGATTTTGTTTGGCTTTTCAAAATGTCCTTTTCATTTCAAAGACAAAAACCTATATGTGCCTAACCACACAAGTGTGTGTCCCCTACCTGGCCTGTGGCCTGTCATTGTGTGTTCTGCTTTCCAATACAGGGAGTCAGTGCCAGGGGCGTGGAGTCCCTGTTGGGCCTTTTCCTAAGCTGGAGCACCCTGGGAGAGGCACGGGCTGTTGAGGGTGTGGGTGCGCTGGTGTTGACCCTTCGCGTGATGCCAGGCAGGGCCCTCAGACCGACCCCCTGACCCCAGCTGGGTCTGAAGTTAAGGAGGAGGTGGAATCCTGCATGAAGAAAGCTCTGCTGGCTCCGAGCCTGGCTCCCACGCTAACTGTGCGCCTGTGGGCAGCTTATTGAATGATCCTAAGCCTGAGTTTCCTCCTCCATAAAATGGGTTCATAACAGTGCTCACATCTTTGGGCCACAGTAAGTATTTAATAAGACTGTACATAAAAGCTGGGAGTGGGGACACGTGCCTGGAGTCCTGGCTGCTGGGGAGGCTGAGGTGGGAGGATTGCTTGAGCCTTAGAGTTGGAGGCTGCAATGTACTGTGATCATACGTGTGAATAGCCACTGCCCTCCAGCCTGGGCAGGATGGTGAGACCCCATACCTAAAAGGAAAAAAAAAAAAGATTCTACGTGACAGAGCTTATTGTGTTGCTTGACACACAGGAGACACTCAGTAAATGTGATGAAATGCATTTTGCAGGAATATTTCAGCTCTGGCTGTTTGCTGGGCATTTACTTACTCCAGAAGGTGAACCCTGTGCTACTGAAGTCTTTATAGCTACCCTGTGAGTGTAAGCAAACCCAGCCAAAGTGTGGCAGAATGGCAACAGGAGGGCCAGCTGGGGCCCGAAGCCAGTAGCGGGCCAGGAGCGCTCTCCTGGAGACAGAGCCTGTTCCGGCCCCAGCTCCGGCCTGTTCTCGCCTGTGGCTCTGGAGAGGCGCATCTTCCCCACACCGCTACTTCCTGTTTAGTTAGTAGGATCTCGGTGCAACGCGAATCAGTGAGCATTCAATAAAATAAAGGAGAGACCTCTGTCATCCCAGCACTTTGGGAGGCCAAGGCGGGCGGATCACCTGAGGTCGGGAGTTCGAGACCAGCCTGACCAACATGGAGAAACCCTGTCTGTACTAAAAAATACAAACAACTTGCAGGGTGTGGTGGTGCGTGCCTGTAGTCCCAGCTACTCCGGAGGCTGAGGCAGGAGAATCGCTTGAACCCAGGAGGGGGCGTTTGCAGTGAGCTGAGATCACGCCACTGCACTCCAGCCTGGGCAACAAGAGTGAAACTCTGTCTCAAAAGGAGAATGGACTTTTGCTCTGAACCCGGCTGCCATGTTTGCTTTTATTACAAAGTGAAGGCCAGTATGTTACAGCGAACCCGTCACACGTGGTCAGGGTGTTTGGGAGCATTGCGAGAGAGACTAGCTGAGCCGTCTCTGCACCCGTCGGGGGGTTCATAAGAAGCTAGTGCCTAACACAAGTTGTAGTAAAGCCCCGGGGATAGAGGAAGACGTCCGTCCGGGGACCTGGGAGACCGGGAGGGAGCGCAAGGCTCTTGGCTCAAGGCGACTTGCTGGGCAGGGCGTGCTTCCAGCTGGAAAGCCGATGCCCAGAGCGGATGCCCAGAGCGGATGCCTGGGCTCCACCACAGCGGTGTTTGAGCCAATGACTCAGTCTTCGTGCCCGCCCACTGCTGCCCGCCAGAGCGCTCGGCTTCAGCAGTGAGCTTGGGAGGCAGTCGTGAGCCGGGTGTTGTGGGCAGCGTCTCAGCAGAGGCGTGCAGCTGTGCAGGCGTTCTCTCCCTCTGCCCGCGCTGCCTGCCCCGCAGAACGGCCCTCCTGGCATCCCTGGGGCGGCCGCACGGTGCAGCGGCATGGCCTCCCTGGTGTGCTTGGCTCCGGCCTGAGCCTCTGGGGCCGGGCTCCCTGGGGCAGCAGGCAGGACTGGTGAAGACGTCCGCGATTCGGGTGCCCTCCACCGCCGGCTCGTGCCTCCTGTCCTGGAGGTTTTCACGCTGTGCGCTTCCTCCACCCTCTAAGGGGAATGCGGTCCTTCCTCTGGCCCCCTTTTCTCCTGCAGAATGGAGTCAGGGGAATGGGCAGAGTGGAAAGAGTAAGCAGAGAGCTGTGAGAAGTGGGAGCGGGTTCTGCCCGGCCCAGCTGGTCCAGCACGTTCCTTGGTGGCGAAATTAGAGTGAAATGGGTGAAGTGAAGAGAAAACTAGAAAATGCTGGAGAGGCTCAGGTGGGCTGTGAGAAGAGCACTGAACAAGAGGGGGAGACTCAGGAGGACGGACTGAAGTTCATCGAAACTGGGTGCCAGGAAGAGGAGGTTTTGGGGGGCAGGTGGGCCGGGCAGGGAGTGAGAGAAAAGCAGCGGAACAGATTGCAGAGTGCAGAAGGACCGACGGGGAGAGGGAAGGAGATGTTAGAAGTCACTGCTGCAGCTTCTCTGTAAATCTCACATTATTCTGAAATACAAAGCAGAAGGCCAGGCGCGGGGGCTCACACCTGTGATCCCAGCTACTCAGGAGGCTGAGGCAGGAGAATCACTTCAACCAGGGAGGTGGAGGCTGCAGTGACCTGAGATCGCACCACTGCACTCCAGCCTGGGTGACAGAGTGAGACTCCATCTCGAAAGAAGAGAAAAGGAAAGAGAGAAAGAAACAAAGAAAAGAAAAGAAAAAAGAAAGAGGGAAGGAAGGAAGATTTTTAAAAAGAAAATGTTGCCATAGGTTATGAATTAGGTGCCTAAATGCTTTTCCAAGAAGCACAGCTGAAGACAGGAGTTGCTTTTATCACCTTTAGTCAGTGAAAAATAGCATTTCTTTCTGTGTGGGCCACGTAAGCCTGGTTCACATGGGAGCTGGCTTTTGTGTGGCTTACACGAGATCTTTTTATTCTCTGAAATCAGAATGATTATTAACATGCTACCTTTGTATAGGATGTGCCACGTTCACCTTGATATTCGCATTTTTGAAGACAGCGTGAGCAGCTCTTATGGAAATCTGTAGAACCCGACCCATGAGACACCCCCGGGGCACGGGCGCCCGTGCCAGTCTCCCTGTTGGACACGGTGTATTTTCTTACTCGTTCCTTCACCTCCTGTGCTGGTATCTGGCCTCACTGCTAGGGAAGACATCTGGGAAACTCCCCTGAAGGAAGTCGAATCCTTTGGCAGGCTCACGTCCTTTCCCATCTGGCTGCAGATGGGAGTCATGGTCTTTGACCATTCATCTCAAGCAGGATGCGTGGAGGTCTCTGTGAGACAGACTGCAGGTCTGCAATGCAGGAGGGGTGTGCTGTGTGCCCGGCCCTCCCCTGGCTACAATGACTCCTTCATTTAATATGCTGCTTGCTTGCTTTTTTTTTTTTTTTTTTTTAAAAAGACAGGCTCTTTCTCTCACCCAGGCTGTAGTTCACTAGTGTAATCACGGCTCACTGCAGCCTCGACCTCCCAGGCTCAAGTGATCCTCCCACCTCAGTTCCCTGAGTAGCTACAACCACAGGCGTGCACCACCAAGCCTGGCTAACTTGTGTGTGTGTGTGTTTGTGTGTTTTTATAGAGACACGGTCTTACTATGTTGCCTAGGCTGGTCTCGAACCTCTGGGCTTAAGTGATCCACCCTCCTCGACCTCCCAAAGCACTGGGATCACAGGCATGAGCCACCGCACCGGCCTGCTTGCTCTTTTGATATATTCTTGATTGATTAAGGTTAATGCATCTGTTAAAAAAAAACGGCAGAGAGAGAGAAAGAGGAGAGAGACTGAGGTGAAACGGCAGTGGCTGTCTAAACCGCGCTGAGATTCTGACTTGAACAAAACCAACTGAAAAACTTTTCTGAGATAAGCAGATGCTTTTGTTATGAACTGGTTTAGACGGTAGTAAGGAGTTGGTGTTAGCTTGTTGGCTGTGATAATATCACAGTATTATGTTAATTAAAAAGTCTGTCAGTTTAAAAAGCACCTGGAATACGCCTCCTCTTCACAATCTCTTAAGGACCTAAAAACCTAAGAGTGAACTTCTGGGCAGCCCTCAGCGCTGTGCGTTGTGGGCGTGAGATGGACAGAATGGCCTTATATCTTGACGGCCACCGGCCTTCTTGTTATTTCTGTGTATAAAAATATCCTAAGATGGTCTTCCTGAGCTCAGGGTGGGGGATCCCCGATTTTGGCACGTCATAGGGGTGACATCATTGATGGTAAGAGCCTGGTGAATGGATGGGCCTGTTTTGAATCAGTGCAGTGAGTGCAGGCTTAGCTCAGGGGACCGGGCCGGTGCCCGTGAACCCAGGACAGTAGCCCCGCAGGCCTTGCTGCCACCCCAGCCTCTGAGGAGGCTGAGTCAGGATTCTCGGTGACGTGTTGGCTTCTCCAGGCTGCATTAGAAGGGAACTGGACATCGTTTTTTATGAGTAAGAAACAAGGAATTGCCAGTGGACGGTGGGGGCCTCTCCAGGCTGGAAGAGCCTTTGTTTCGGGAGTTTGCTGGGCTTGTTGATGGTGAAGACTCACCAGCCACGTGAGAAGGACTTATCAATCCTGGGGGAACTGGGTTGTCCTCAGAGCTGCGGATAAGTTATCTGAAAACCCAGCCGCTTTTCTTTGCTATAGTATATATGTGCGTGTGTGTGTGTGTGTGTGTGTGTGTGTGTGTGTGTGTCTATTTTTTCCTTGTTACAGTAGGGACTGGTGGCCAGGTGCAGGGCTTGTGCCTGCAGTCCCCATACTTTGTGAGGCCAAGACTAGGAGAACCGCTTGAGGCCAGGAGTTCAAGACCAGCCTGGGCAGCATAGTGAGACCCCATCTCTACAAAAAGTAAAAAAATTAGCTGGACATAGTAACTACTTGGGAAGCTGATGTGGGAGGATCATTTGAGCCCAGGACTGCTACACTCCAGCCTGGGCGACACAGTCAGACCCTGTCTCAATAAATAAATAAATAAATAAATAAAACCAAATTAACACAAAACAATAGGAACTGGTTAAAATATCAGGATCTTTGAATTTCCACGTGAGCCCCCAACACTGTTACCTTGTCCTCTGTCTTTCTGCGCACACCACCCGGCCTCTCTGTGACCGGAGGGGCTGGAATAGTAACCTTGTCTTCCCCCAGATCTTTCCCAGAGGGCTTGAAATCTCCCAGTGCGGTGTGGCCTCACTGGAGTCCCCTCGGGAAGGCCGTGTGTCCTTGCTGTCATGCGGGGTCCCGAACCTCCTGTGTCTTGGAGGCCCATGTTCAAGAAGTGGTCGGTGATGTGCTTGGGATGTTTCCCTCCAAACCTCAAGGCCGTTGCTGTCTTGCGGTAATGAGTGAGTTCTCCCTCGTGGGTCCCCGTGAGGTCTGGTTGTTAAAAAGCCTCGCAACGTCCTCATCCCTTCCCCGTTTTGGTCCCATGTGCTGCGCCTGCTCCCTGCCCCTTTCTTCACTAGTGGAAGCCGCCCGAGGCCTCGCCAGGTGTTGGCACGTGCTTCTCATTCAGCCTGCAGAATCACGAGCCAAAGAAACCTCTTTATGTATTACCCAGCCTCAGGTATTCCTTTATAGCAACGCGAAGTGGACTAAGATAGTCAGTGAAGCAAAGGGGATGTGGGGCTGGCAGCCCGGGTCAGCGGAGGATGCTGGCTGAGGGCATACCTCGCTGCATGGCTGCCCCTTCTGGCTCTTACCTGCTGGTCTCCGTGGCACGAACCCCTTTCTTTCCTCACCATAGCCACCATATGTGACAAAATCCCATTTACTAAGCACCTAGCGCTGTGCTGGGCATGAAATAGATATTGCTTGAAGGAAAGAGCCCAGGAGCAGAGTCAGAAGCACAGGTGGCGTGTGCCACCCTGTCTGACATCGTGAGCCTTTTCAGAGACACAGGAACACCACCGGCTAAAGCGTGTGCAGCCATCCAGCAAATATTCCTCAGCGCCTGCTCTGCCCGAGGCTCTAGGTGCCCTGGGCAGCGTAGTGAGACCCCATCTCTACAAAAATAAAACAATTAGCTGGGCATGGTAACTACTTGGGAGGCTGAGGTGGGAGGATCATTTGAGCGTAGGCATTGGAGGCTGCAGTGAGCTGAGATCACACTGCTGTACTGCAGCCTGAGTGACACAGCCAGACCCTGTCTCAAAAAAAAAAATAAATAAAACCAAATTAACACAAAACAATAGGAACTGGTTAAAAATATCACGATCTTTGAATTTCCACATGAGCCCCTCAACACTTTTACCTTGTCTTCCGTCTGTCTGCGTCTCTTATAATTATTCTCAAGCCAAACAGGGAACTTGCTGAGCTTAAGTTCTAGTTTAGGGGATCCACAGTAAACAAGCCAGCCAAACCCCCAAACAGCTCTGAAATCAGAGCGAGAGGAAGACTGTGAGGAAATGGGAGCACGGTGCTGGAAGACGGTGACCGGGAGGCGATGGAGGTCGGGCTGTTCGCCACAGTGGCCAGGGAGAGGCCAGCCGAAGGGAGAACAGCGTGTGAAGAAGGCGAGTGGGGAGGAGACCCCTGGCTGCGGGACCTGTGAGGGCGGAGCTGTGGGGCAGCAGCAACTTTGCAGTTTGAGGGACAGAGCGCAGGGTCAGGTGCAGAGCGTGGCGAGCTGGGGAGACTGGTGGGACAGAGGAAGAGAGGACAGCAGCGGCCGGAATGTGTAGGTCACAGTGGGGAGTATTGGGAGAGGCCCGTGGGACCCCGGTTAAGTTTTGGGGGCAGGTGTTCTGGTCCAGGGAGTGAGAGGGAGGGCAGAGAAGGAAGGCTGTATTTGGGTGTTTTCTGGGAATGAGGGAAGCAGTAAGGAGGAGCATGGGTTGCTGGGGGAGAGGTGACAGGTTAGAAATACATTTTATATCCTGAAAAGTGAGAGGGGACCTGACCTCCAGGGGGGGGATGTTTAGACAGCTGTTAAGGGTACACGGATGACTCTGGGAAACGTGAACGGATCAGAGGCGTGGCTCGCAGTCTCAGGTCTAGCATCCTCTGCTGTGCAACCTCGGAGAAGCCACCGACCCCTTCAGGGCCTTAGGACCAACCATAAGTGAGAGAGTGGAATGAGGCTGGCGGGAGACCGTTACCAGCATGGGAGACAATTTCTGGTTCAATGAGATGCTAACATGTAATGTTCAAAAAGTGAAAAGATAACTGTTCTATAAATATAAAGCACGTGAAGGATTGTGTTTCATCAGTTGACGAGGGAACCCGTAAGATGTTGTCTTAGTCCACTTTGTGCGTCAGAGCAGATCACCGGAGGCTGGGCAATTTGTAAGGAATAGAAACTTCTTTCTTTCGTCCTGCAGAAACAGTTCTGGAGGCTGGAAACCAAGATTAGGATGCCGGCATCTGACAAGGGCCTTCGCTGCGTCCTCATGTGGCAGAAGGTGGAAGGGCAAGAGAGAGCAAACCCACTCCTGAAAACCCTTTTCACAGAGACACTAATCCATTTATGTGGGTGGAGCTGCCATGACCCAAGTGCCTCCAAAGGCCCCACCTCCCAACGGTGTTGCACTGGGGATTACGTTTCCAACATGTGAATTTGGGGGGACGCATTCAGACTATAGGCTCAAAGGGCAGTGTGAAGAACGGAGGCATGCTGAAATGAATTTGATAATAGATGCAAACGGGTAACATCCAGCAGGACAGGAAGGTGTGAGTAACACTTGGGATTATCTTCCTTAGGCGTGGACATCAATCAATTGCCTCTACAGTAAACAACATTGATGAGCATTGCCCTAGAGAGGAAACTGTGGTGCCCTCAGAATCATGCACACTGCTATATTCTCTGAGCGAACTTCTATTCCATGGTTGTAAAATAGCTCAGTCAATAGAAAGCCAGCCACAGAGGCATACCTAGTAGTTTATTTTTGCCTATTTTTAATTTTTTTCCTGTTTTTTTTTTTTGAGATAGAGTCTCACTCTGTCATCCAGGCTGGAGTGCAGTGGCGTGATCTTGGCTCACTGCAACCTCCCCCTCCTGGGTTCAAGCGATTCTCCTGCCTCAGCCTCTCAAGTAGCTGAGACTACAGACGCCCACCACACCTGGCTAATTTTGTATTTTCAGTAGAGATGGGTTTTCACCATGTTGGCCAGGCTGGTCTCGAACTCCTGACCTCAGGTGATCCACTCGCCTCGGCCTCCCAAAGTGCTGGGATTACAGGTGTGAGCCACCAAGCCCGGCCTTAAATATTTTTTATAACAGATACAGCATTGAATTTACAGTAAAGTTACTCACTTTTTAATTACCGATTTTTCTAATGATTAAATCAGTGAGGAAGTTTTCTTTGGGGGCCAATCTATCTCTAACCTCTACAAACTCCTTGTCTGAAAGAGAGAATGGTGGAAGTCGGCCTCAAGCATGAAGCCTTCAACTGGCTGTACAATCTGGCTACCGTTTGATGGGATTGTTTTTTCTTTTATTATACTGTTATCATTACCTTTTGTTAATGGTAATAGATATATTAGTTTTCCATTTTTGGTTGAGATGTGAGGCTTCCTTTAAAACATTTAAGTAAAAAGAAAATGAGTCAATGTGTTTAATTAAGCCCAAAGTATTCAAATGATGAATGGTATGGATGGGATGAGTGGAAAGTCATGGAAAATTTATGGTGATCACTGAAGTTTGGGAAAATCCCGATTTGATGAGCGCTCACTGACCCTGCTCATATAGGGTCTAAGATCTAGTAAAGTACAGGGAAGTTAGAAAACCCAGAAAGAAGAAGACGAGCGTTTACTGAGCATCTTCTCCGTGCCAGCCGGGCCCGCTGTGCCCGCCTCCCTGTCTTTTAACTCTTACCTTCTTACAAATAGTTGAATCTTCATTTCCTTACATTGAACAAAATATGCATTTGCGTATATTTCCACGAAGAAAACCTGAGAGAGAGAGAGAATTTCTCCAGAGTCAAGCATCCATGCAGGAATTCCATTAGGGAATGGCGGTGTTGCAGTCCCCGCCTGTTACCCGCTTCACGGCTCTTCCACGGTGCCGCCCAGCCCTGCTCCTGTGGGAGTTGTGGAGAATTCCCAGAGTGAAGAAAGAGCCTGGGAGTACGGCCTCTTTTTTTTCATTTTTTCTTTCGTTTATCTTTCTTTTTTTTTTTTTTTTTCTAGACGGTCTTGCTCTGTCGCCCAGGCTTGGAGTGCAGTGGTGTGATCCTGGCTCACTGCAGCCTCAACCTCCTGGGTTCAAGCGATCCTTCCGCCTCAGCCTCCCGAGTAGCTGGGACAGGCACGTGCCACCACACCTGGCCAATTTTTGTGTTTTTAGTAGAGACAGGGTTTCACCGTGTTGGTCAGGCTGGTCTTGAATGTCTGACCTCAGGTGATCCACCTGCCTCAGTCTCCCAAAGTGCTGGGATTATAGGCATCAGCCACTGTGCCCGGCCTCATTGTTTTTTTTCAGAAATGGAGAGCATGTGGTAGGTCATAAGGAGCTGGCAGGGCTGGGGGTCCCGTGAGGGTCTGCCCCGGCAACGTGGCAGCAGCCGGCAGGAGGTCATGGAGCTGGTAGGGTGAGAACGAGTATAAATAATCTCAGGGGGATCCACAGGGGAGCCCACGTCTTTGCTGCCACACAAATGCAGTAAGAGCTGTGGGACAGGAGTAACAGCGAGTGTTTAGAAAGTCCCACGGCCAGAACACACGCAGAGAGAACAGCAGACCATGCGCAGTGGGTTCTTGGGAAAGAGCTGATTTTAGTTGAAGAAGCAGAGGAAAGCCCAGACATCCCATGGGTTTAGGCTTTGGCCCCTCCACCCTCACAGGCCTTCTGTCCGGGGGCCATCGGTGCCTCAGTTCTTCTCCGTGCAGACCCCAAGCTTCTTTCCACCCCTGCCAGCCACTCGTCAGGGTGAGCTGAGCGGTCAGCAGAGTCACAGCTGAGAGGAATTGTCCAGGGGTTGGGTAGTAAACAGGAGAGCAGATGGGGAGAAGATGTGTACAGGGCTGAGCATCTCTAGCCAAAGAAGGCGAGCAGAGGGGCGTCCCACCGAAGCGTGTGACCAGCGGACTGTCTGAATCACGGCACTGCAATGTTAGTGGTGGCGGGTTCGTGTCCACGTGGGTCTGCAGCAACCTCAGGTCTTGCCTCCTCAGAAGAAGGAACTGGACTGAGGGGCATAAGGCGGAAGGAGAGACTGAAGCCGGTTTCAGAACAGGAGTGAATGTTTATTAAAAAGCTTTAGAACGGGAACAAAAGGAAGGAACGGACACTTGGAAAGGATCAAGTAGGCGACTTCAAAGGCAACTGCCCTCCCGTTTTCATTAACCCCTGCCTAGTGTCGCTGGAAAAAGAGGCTTGTCCCAGACCCCAGAAGTGGGTTCTTGGATCTTGGGTGAGAAACAGTTCCAGGTGAGCGGCAGAGAAAAGTTAAAATCGTTTATGAGAGACCACTCTGTATCAGAGTAGGGCGTCCTCCGAAAGCAAGAGAAGGAACACACACACCGTAAATGCGATTCGTTTCTGTAGGTTACCAGAGCTAAGAATAGTGGTCTTTTGTACTTTACTGCAGAGGCTGGTAATCAGCTGCTGACAGGCTATTAGTAGTATTATTTTCCTATTTTACTGATTTCAGCAAGGATTTATGAACATACTCAAAACCCATTCTTAAACTAAGAATGCTTTTTGTTCTTAAAACATTGAGACATTGCCATGAAGTTATTTAGTTGGCATCATTAACTTGTTCCCTCAACTGTAACATCTTGTGCCCAAGAGGGCACACCCCTGGGAGTGTAACCCAGAAGCCGTGGCTCTATCCTGCGTTTATTAAAGACGGACTCACTCTGACTAGGACGCCTCTGACACTAGTGTTTGATTCTCAGAGCAGGAGGCTCCAAGCTGACCAAGGAGCGGTGATGCTGCTGGTGTTGCCTGAAGATAGGCCCAGGTGCCCTCCTGTATTTGGCCGTGCCTACTGGGCCAGGCGGATTCATAGGCAGGCAAGATCCAGGCTGAGGCTGGAGTTGAAATGGAGCCTCAGATCCAGCTGAAAGGCAGGATCGTCTCCAGTAACGACTCAGTCACAGGGTAAGCTAAACAGGTCTGCGCTGGGCATCATGTTTGTGGACCACCGAGCACTGGCTGTCCGTCCTCCTGCTTTTGTGTTCTTTTGGTAGTGGGGAGGAGCGGATGGGGAACTGCAGCGACCTGCTGGGAGGGAGGTGCAGGGGTTGTGGGAGGTTGGGCCCACCCTGCACATCATTCTTGGACTGTCCTGAGCTCTCACTCTTTCTGTGTGCTGGGTGAGGGAGCCATCTATGTAGTGCGCCTCCTCCCGACCCTGCTCCATATCCGAGAGCTCTTTGCACCTAGGGATTTGAGGGCCAAAGGGCCCAAGCCACCTCCTAGGTTTTTTCCCCTTCCCTTCCCTCCCTCCCATCCTTTCCTGTTGCCTCTTCCCTCCTTCTTTTTTCCCCCCTTATTCTTTCACTCCCTTCCTCCTTCCCTCTTTTCCTCTCTTTGTTCTTTCTACTCTCTTTCTTCTCCCTGTCTTTCCAAGCTTCCATCAGCAATGCGTGATAATTTCATTTGTTTTACATCTCATCACTGTCATGTGACAGTGATAATGGTGGTGATGATAGGCATAATGATGGTGATGGTGATGATGGTGATAGTGGTGATGGTGATGATGATGGTCATAGTGATAATGGTGATGACGATGATGGTGATGATGATGACGATAGTGATGGTGATGGTGATAGTGATGGTGTTGATATGATAATGGTGATGATGGTAGTGGTGGTGGTGGTGATGGTGGAGGTGATGATGGTGATGGTGGTGATAGTGATGGTGATGATGGTGATGGTGGTGGTGGTGGTGGT